>JBBPMD010000305.1:0-31066 GCA_038090095.1 Zangia roseola
AGACAACTCCCTCGCCGTGGACCTCCTGTACTCCCTTCATCGCGAGCCCGCTGAACCCACCAACGAGATCGACTTCGATGACAGCGGGGACAAAGATGAGGACGAGGACTTTGACGACAAGCCACTCACCCTCCCTTGCCTTCTCCACACCGATCCCATCTGCACCGTCACACGAGCCTTCCCCGCTACTTCCAACCCCGCCTCCATCACCCATCCCGTTCGAAGATTTCTGCCAAGACTACGTCGAACTTTCAGAGAACGATGAACCTTTTCCCAGGGCAGGACGCGATTGTCATCAATCCCGCAAAAAGGCCATCGCCCTCTTGGGTCTTGAAGCGACCTCAGCCGTGTACGCTGCTTGAACACTTTGAAAGCCGTGCTTGAGTAAATCAATCGCCCTCGTCTTTACTAATTTTCTATCTTGCGACCAACTCACGATACTTGCCTTGTATATGCGGACATGTAACTACGCTATCACGAACACGATCGTTACACACAAAAAGGAACTCAACTTGTAATACACACACGCTTTCTACCGTTACTTGGTGCGCTTGTAAATCTCTCCCGAAACCGCCATAGAGGTCTCGCTCGGAAGCTTCAACTTTTTGACATCATCCTCAACCCGTGCCTACACGAGCTACCACATCATACATACTAACAGCACTCCAGTTGTCCGGTGGGTGCATGATGCACTGGCCCGTATCGCAATATTCCATCGTACTCATCCTCGCGGCTCGAGTTGGTCCTTCAAACACCACGCCTCTAGTTCTTGGTGCGTCTGCGCCCTCCACTTGCCACGCGGGAATATGATATTGAGAAACTCGGCGTATATTAGTCGTCCGCTCGATAAGAGTAACTCTTGAGAGTCAAGGTGAAGTGGGGCGTGCTTAAGCGGCTTGTGCCTGCCTGCCTAGTTCTGCAACTGAATATCTGCTAGCTCTTGGTAATACCGCATGAGGGTAGCAACCTCGGCTGGGAGGAGGAAATTGTTCACAAGTAACACCTGTCAAAATGGCAAAAGTGTGTCAGGTCCACGCTGTGGGAAGCCTCAATACTTACCAACAACCACGTCCTCAAGGCCAGCAACCCAGCACCCTGGTTTATCAGTTGCCAATTTTCCCTGACAAACGCTTTGGTTCCATCAAAGTAGTTTGCAACGAACTTGTTTCTAGAAAGGTCACCTTGACGCTCATACAACAACACGTACGCGGAGAATACGTACCGATTTAAGAATATCCATCTATACCAGATCGCCAACATCGTTTTGTCCTCGTCGAGAATGTCGTCCAACTCAAATAATTCCTCTTCCCGATCGATTATTACCCACTTGAGAACACCGTATGGTTTTAGACTCAGCGTGTTCATGAAATCGTACAGACGCGGACCACCAGGACGACAGGAGTAGTAAACGTTACCTCTCTCGTCCGTCTCTGGCAAGTATGGTGGGGTCGCTGCCGGTCCGAGACCATCTTGTAGATCGGAAGTCAGAGATCTAGACACGGAACGCCCCGATACAGTGCTCATCCTGGTCGAGCCATCGGCAGCTGCGAGGGCTGAGTAATCGGGTGTGTCTTGTTTGAGTTTCAGGTCCTCCTCAACGCTCGTTGGAAGGGTGGCGAGGGAACCAGAACCTAGTTCGCTCGCAACGCTAAACGGTGTAGTGGAAGCGCGGGCAATCGATCTCTTATCCGACTCATCGCTCTCGTTCCTTTGAATAGGCTGTGAATCGGCCGAGGATCCCGATGCTCTAATCGGAACCTGATGCGCAAGAACCGAGTTACTGTGTGATTGGCATGAGCACATCGACCCGACACAGTTCTCTTCGAGAGGTCACTTACGACTCTGGTTGGGAATTCGGGATGGTGAGGGTAAGCATGTGCTGAAACAACCCATCAGACGAAAGTACTGAAACGGACGAAATAGACTTGCTTGATTCCAAGACACATTGACACTCGAATGGTCCCATGCCAAGTGCTTGTCCAACATTTTTTGATTGTTGAATTTGGTATGCAAATCGCACAAAGGGCACATCCAGTCCTTTATAGAGCTCTTTGCAACTTCAACACGAGTTCCTCCGGGACGATTTCGGGCATCATCAGAAACTGCAGAGGTATAAACAACAGAAATGGATACGCGCGGAAGAGCAACGGGTTTAGTGTCAACGCCAACCATTTGGCAGCGAAGCCGAAAGCCGCTCCAGAGATTACGACGCAAGAAAGGAAGTCGTCGCATTTTGTGAAGTCGAACTACATTCAACGAGAGTCGTTCTAACGCGCCCATAAGGGTCTGCGACGGTTCCGTGGTATCAAGGATGTCTTCCTCTTCATTTTCCGCTGTATCAGTCATGTGTGCGCTGGATGGTTCATCCATGACGTCGTCCTGAGCCACATCATATGGATCAACGTCTTCTATCTCAATATCGGAGCCATGTGAAGGAGGCTGCGGGGATCGCCGTGTCACTGATTTCTTGCCAACCTGAATTGTATTCCCTGTGGATTTGGATTTGACAGCCTGTTGGTTGCGTGGCCTAGGGGGTCTTAAACAAGCTGAGAACCGATACACATGGACAACTCGGAGCACGACGCTTACTCAGGCTGCTGAACATCTTCATAATCGCCATCCGTTTCACTTTCGTCGTTACGGTTGGATTGACGCCCACTCGGCGTGACTTTCCCGCGGCGAAGGTGCCATTGTTTGAGTCGTCCTCTGTCGTGTGCGGGATCGCCTGAGTTTTCAGATGGGTCACTCTGAGCACCAGCAGCTGAGCCGATCGACATGCGAGCGTAGCGCCACTCAAGTTCTCCATGTTCTTTCCCTGTCCGTTTCCTTCGCATTTCCTTGACTTGCCCTTTCAAGGGACTCTCATCGTGGCGAGTGCTTTTAAAGACTCTCTCACGAGTCAAGTCCACTAGAAAACCTCAGCGATTGATTCAGAAGATATGGATGGTATCGTCCACACTGACATTCTTTTGGACCGGGCCCGCGTGGCTGGCTGCCAGTCCGTTTCGCCTGAATGGGTGGGGGTTGGATAATGGGATTTTGCTGAACTTGAACTGGTGAACGACGATGAGATGGCGCCGCGTGCATCATGGCATCATCGCTGTCCGAATCTTCCTGGACATCGAATTTGACTTCTTTTTTCTTCAAGACCCCTCTCTTGGCGGCCCATGACAACAAAGGCCTCACATCTAATCGTGGTTGCGCGCGTGGATACGAGCTCGTGCCACGGGTGTGAACGTGAATTATGATACGTACCACGGTTCGGGCGTCTTTCGAGAGGATGGTCCGAGTCCGAGCCTGGAGATTCACACAGATCACGATCAGGAGAACGAGCGTGATAATGGACATGTATTTTTGGCTCGCCTTCATCCTGCCTGCTAGCAGAGGCGCCGGGACCGTCATCGGACACTGAGCCGCCGCCAGTGGGAGGCCGCGCTTGCGTCTGCTTTCTTGCAGCCTTTGCGGCAGATAGCTTTGGCTGGGGTCCACTTGGAGGCATGTCGAGGTTACAAGATTGACAATCACAACGAGACCTACTGAGTCGACGGTGGAGGTTGAAAGCAAGTTGTCCAGATAATTGATAGTGACACGGACGGCCTAAATCGGGAGTCCCGGCGCGACTCCGAGTCGGTGGTTTCAAGTACTACTTTATGTACTGTAATTACGAGTCGCCAACTTCTCATCATCGAATGGCCAAGTATCCCTGTCGTCGAGTCCGGTCCCGTCGCTACCTGCTTCCAACAGGCCTGAAAGCTTATTCGGGTCCATACTGCTACTAACACCAACCTGGAAACGAAAAAAAAAAAACTCCTCACGGTTCTTGATCCAACTTTGATCTTCACCAAGAGGGCAAAAAAAATCCACTCATTGTCGAAAGCGCGTTTTCCGAGACTGCCGATTACGTCTTCGACAAGATCAAGGCACTGGTCAGTGCTCACCCCGAGGTCGTGAATCGTGATGGTTATCGTCACTCATTAGAGAAGTCATTCAGTTCCACTCCCCCAAACTGCCCTAGCGAGCCAGGCTTCTCACGGTGGATAATTTTACCAAAATGGCCGAACCCCTGTCTGAATGAACAACCGTAGCGGAGGACTCTCTTCAGCCCGAGCATCGGATGAGGATACATTCGAATCTATGCCGAGAACATCCAGCAAATAGACCGGAGCGCTTATTGGGTATGCTCTTTTTATGCGAAATACCGTTGCCCTTCATGTAATGATCGCTGCGTTGAACAGCGGGGACGAGATGATTGGGATGGAGATGATTCAGTTTTTCCACGACACCGATGGCCTCGGCACCGATTGCTCTTCCCACCTCGTGGGATGACTTACGGGTTGCCCTCTTTGATTCGAGACAGAGACTGCACACGACCGGTATCTGCGATGGCACAAGGGCTTCCCAAATGGCGAGAAGCGTTCGCTCTCCGAACCCTCTTACGATGAACTTAGGGGAGTGAAGTCCGTCATGGTCGAAAGCGCGTTGCTCTGGAGACTTGATGATATGTAGCGACGAGATGAAGTCGCGACAACACTAACATTGCGGCATTGCGGCCATAAGTACTGGAAAGATGTGCTACAGGACATTCGACTAGTGATCAGGAAAATAATCCAATTCCCATGAATCCATCCATGTACTCTAGAAGGAACATCCCAATTTAGTGCGCGAACCGGAAATCAAGCCTTCTGTTCCCAACGTCCTTCGTCGTGCGCAAATAATGAGCTTTCTCCTAAGGAACGAGTCAATCGTGTGCGCAGCGAAATGGATCTTTACGCTCTGCATTCAATGACTTACCTCATGTGTCATGGCATCCCAAATCCTAGCGCGCTGGCGATTTCGCCACACATAATACAGCTTTGTTCCCGGATACAGAACAAGCAGGTTGACGGAACAGATGATGATCAGGATTCGGTTTCCTCGTTCGTCTGTGGGATAAGGCAGCTATGAGAACCACACGCTCCACACACATCGAATAGGAAAATCGAACATCTAGGAGCATCGCTGGCCGCGTATATCTGAGCTGCGACAATGTTGCTTGCTTGAACAAACCTACATCGAGTAACAATCAGTAAAGTTGAATGGTCTGGAGAAACATACTCGCCAGCTTACATGTTATACAAAGATGCATTAACGGTGCGACTGGCTACCGCGCCAGAGTTTCGAGAACACCACCCGACCTATAATTTGGTGAATCTCAAATTTTCCTTAAGTAAATGCTCAACTAAACCCACTTGAATGGGGTGGGTATAGCTGGGGATGAAGAATTTAACACGACCTGTCAGTCCATGAGACAAGAATGACGTACGGATACGAGAGCAATCCAGTGAGCACACCCTATTAAGCCATCAGTAGCGTGACCCTCAAGGCTACCAACACCTACAAAATATATCCAAGGGTTCGGGCTCGATGGTAGCATGTACAATGCCACCAAAAATGGAAGTGTCCACAAGTCTTCCATCATCGCCACTATCGTACGCTCATTGACTAATTCCGATACAAGAGTGATGATAAACATAGTAACGATCCCTAGTGCCTGCGAGGGAATGGTCAACAAGTTGGTTTGGAATGTACCAAATCTAGTCTAGCGATTCAGTGGCCGTTAAATCGCGGACATTGCGGGGACTTACCCAGCATCGCGTAACAGGAGGGTAAGATAGGTGGAGGGTGGGGTACTTGGTATGCTAAACATCAGGCCACTGTGATCTACGTCAGTCAAGGACGATGGCGGAACAGTCAGTCCTACAGGATATACACAGGCCAAAGATCGTAGTCGCATATTGCAGTCCAAAGTCTCTTCAAGGTCAAACCCTCTCGGTTGTGCATATCTCCCTGAGGATCATAGTCATACAGCGTAATCCAATTGGTATATAGGATGCCATCGTTACCTTAGTCGGGTCATCACGAAGAACCTTGTTGACTATGATGACCTCCTCGCGTTCGGTAAACCATCCCTTTGGTCGGAACCATGCTTTTGTCTGAGTGGGAGATGGTGGCATGTTAAAAAAACTGGCGATGCCTATCGTCAACGTTATCAAGCCTCTACAGATAATACAATCAGAAAACACAATACTTATGAGCGGACCTCCTCACTCACTCTATCAAAAACAACCAGCTGTAAGCCTGTAAATGCTTCATTGGTCGATGTAAAAAAAGCCAGTGACTGACCGCCATCCAGCTTGTCCACCAACGTCATCAAGATGCAGAATTCCGAAAGCCAAGAAGCTAGCAACGATAGCACAGAAATTCATAGACATCCAAAACCAGGCCAATCGGATAGGAAGCTCGGTCTTTGTATAGAAGTCTAGAGAATGTTAGGACTATGGACGATCACGAATAGAAAGGACTAACAGGACAAGTACAACACTAAGTCGGGTATGTAGCTAGGAAACACCACGTTAGTTGCTAGTATGTCCTCTTAAGGAATTCCGAAGACACCGTACCCTCCTTGAAGTAAACTGCGGGGTCCGACATCAACGTGCTGAAAGAAATGCAAGAGTGAAGCATCCGCACCCAAGCAATGCGCGACAGATAAGGAAGGACGTTCTTCCGGAAAGCCAAAACTGACACACAGTCACGATACCTATAATTTTGTCAGCTTTATGCAGCGAAATTAATAAACGTCTCACTCCACAGGCAAATTTGGGTCGGTATCCAGCGATCGGGTCCGACCTGTTACTGTCAGAGGGTGCCTGTTGGGTCAACAAACCTGACATACACGCTTCGAAATTAATTGAGACGGTAGCTCGGCGCACAGGAATGAAAGACGGAAAACAGTGTTTCCAAGGTTAAAGTCTAAGATAGAAAAAGCTCCTTAAGAGATACTGAACTTCAAGATAATCCATTACCGTCCGTTGTCAAACCCAGATCGGAAAGAAAACTAGTCGAGTTTGCTTGGTTGATATTGCTACGATCGAGATTGAGCGCCGAAAAGCCAATAGCCGCCATTACCATAATCTTCATGTCGATCTTACGCAAAAGCGCCTTGGGAATAATTCAGCTAATGGGAATCATTAAGGTGTCACAACCTACCCATTCCTCCCGGTAGGTCCACCTGGCTGAAGGATCGAAACGGTGAAGATTCTCATAATCTTCCTTCGGCAAATAATAAGCAGCGAGATGAGGGTCGTCAAATACAGAGCGCCTCGTAGCGATAGCATCAGGTGCGTGCAAAAGCTTGGTGCGCCTGCCGAAGAGAGTTTTTGCTACACTGCCGGTGAGACCTTCTTCCTCCTCGTCCACGAGATCAGAGCTCGCTTCGCCTTCCTGAGTTGACAAGATTGACTTCATGGCGGATTCTTGACCATCTATGGAGATTGAATCGGATACGCCAGTAGAGGTCCCATGAATGCCTGCGTCGGCCTCGTTGACGTCGTGAACCCGAGAGATTAATGTCATGAAGTTCGCAGTGGGAAGTTTGTGTGGGCTCACTCCGATAAGCTCGAGCTTGTACCACTCAGCTGTCTGATAAATACTGCGGAACGACGCGCCGAACATAATCCCATCATCTCCGTAAATGAAGGCGTGATATGGTATCACTCGGAGACAATACAGGCGCAATGGCCGCCGATATCACTGAAGGCGAGACCCACCCACGGAGTATGTATTGGTCAGAACAAGCTGCGGTTAATTATGTGACATAGAGCCCACCGTCTATACTCTGATTGAAAGCCACACCGAAGCACCGAGTATACTTGTGAGGTTGGTTGCCATCGCGAATATTCTAAGCCCGCATTAAATGACCCAGAGCGTGGTAGAGGTCGAAGGATACCCTGGTACTCACAGTCATTTGCAAAGCGATACGGAAATCTCATCTCAAAAATTCAATTGGTTAGAAACTGCCAAGGTAGGACGTCGAAAGCACACTGGCAGTCATGTGTGTGGCCAGTGTGCCAGTGTCACTTATCGAACGCCAATCCAGACGGCGTGATGTCGCCGCATGGGAACGAAGAAGCAAGTACTGATAGTGATGTCCCGGCTGGGCTCATTAGGCTGCAAAGCCCACCCCATAAATTGACGCTCTGCGGCGACGCCGCAGGCTCCTACCCAGTGGCACTAGGGTACGGGCGAAAACTCCACGGCCTGTTAACAACTAAGTTAAAAACCTCACCCCAAAATTGACCGGTAGTTATTAACATCGGGTCACGTGATTAAAATGTCACGTGAGTGACTTTTCGCGCTCGCAGTCCCCTAGCGGGAGAAACAAAACCATGAGCTAAAGCTAATAAAATAGCGCCTTCAGTCCCTTCAGCGTCCTCGGTGCTAGCGGCACCGCCAGCTAAGTACTACCAATGCCAAGTGTCTTTTTCTGCCTCGTCAATCCCACTACCAGTACCCATGACTTTCAACTGTCTTTCTAGAACTGGCTCCTTTTCGTTGAGAACCTGAGTTGCAACAGTGGCTTCTAGATTAATATCTTGCTCTTCTTGACTCATCACCAATCCTCAAGAGTCGTGGCAGTTGCCTTCCTTGGAGTCGTTATACAGAAGTAATACTGCCGCAGGTAGTTGCTTTGCTCCGGGCTTTTTTCGCTCCCGCCGGCCCCACCAGCGCGGTGTTGTACCCACGGCACATTGTGTGCAATGCTTTCGTACCGTGCGCCCCAAACCAACCCTCATCAGGTTATGCAATAAGGCGACAAACAGGTTAGAATGACCGTGCAATATTTTCGTACCGTGCCAATCTGAAACTAAATCCGATGAAATAAGTTAGGACGAACAAGGTCGAAGTTCCCTGTTTTCGTGCGTTATCATGACCTCAAATGTTCGTCAAGACACCCGCCATTAATGTACCATTAGCACGCGTTATGACATGTACGTTGGTTCGCCGCCATCGCTGAGGCTTCCCCCGGGCCGATCGCGTGAATCCCACCTTACGTATGATACGATTTGAACATTGCCAAACGTTCAAGGTTAAAGTCCCGGACTGCAGATGCTTTCTAGTTCAAACACTGGTGTGCACTGCGGAGTTTACATGCACACTTCTAGCTTCAGGCGTGACGCGAGTACACTCCCAATTTTCCATCCACCCTCTTGTATGTAGCTTGAAATTTGAGAGAATTCAGGTTTGAACTCAGGGGCGAAAACGCGTGTTACACGTCGCAGTGCGGACGAACCAGACTGACGTTTACTAAATAAACAACAGTTGACCGATAGCGATCCCGAGTCCGGAAGCGACCAATGCGGTGACCATGCTAGTGGATAAAAACTCAGGGACGGCAGGACGGTGCCAGTGTGCACAACAAATTTAGTTACAACCCTACTCACGCGGGCGTACCCGAGGCAACCAGGAATTTATCCAATTTGGAGTTCTCCGCTCCGTCGAACCAAAATTTCAATTTCACGTCAAACTAACAAGTGACCTTGTACTTTTTGCACGAGCGGATATCTCTGTGTCCTTCATTTTCGCAAGTAGGTGCCCCTTGTCGTTTAGAGTGAGGCAGGAAAATTGAACATCGTTTTAGAGCTTCCGCCGTGCACGACACGTCGGACACGACGCATCGCGGGTACCTGAGACGAGCACAGGGAGGTGTTTGTCTAATTCGAGCTAGTCCGTCAATGCGCAGACCATTGAGTGTCTATGAACACAGCGCCATTTACGCCCAGTCTAGCTATCACAGGACCTTGGACTTGTTGTGTTTACATGAATTGATGCCGACAGGACGAGCCTACTCTATTACCCATATCGACTCATTTCGGATCGTAGGTAGGCCTTATCATTCATCGTGAATTGAATATCGTCCCCGCACCATCGCCGGAGACGTCATAATCCCCAGACCAAGACAGAAATGAGGCAGATTGAATGCCGTCTCCGCTCAGAGGTTCATCATGTTCGTGATGATCAAACTGCCCAGAGAAATCCATCGCACCATAGTGACCATGCCAGGCAAGGGGAAGCAAGAAAGAGGTAAATTGAACGTCAGTTCCTTTCCGCCCAATTGCCGCATGTTCGACGTCGAGATCATGATGATCAGAAAGCCATCTTGTCCGTCCGATCCGAGGTGTCCTCGTGCGGACGGGAGAAAGCCATCGACGAGCTTCCGCTTCGCGATCGCGCGCGCCGCCAGGTACTCGGTCGTCCATGCGCGCTGCGCGCCTGTGCCTACTGCCGTCGCGTCTCTGGACGTCGTCGCGATCACACTACGCTCTTCGGCTCCTCGTATAGGGCACCCGACATGGACATCATAGCAGTCACTTCATCTGATCGGCTACCTCTAAATGATTTTTCATTCACCTGGTCAGCCGCATTACAGTCTGCTCGCAGCTTATCGCTTGAATGCATCTCAACCCCAGATAATCGACCTGACATCATCGATCACTTGCGGGCCTCGACCTCCGTCTTATCGTCGTCGTGATCAAACTCTATCAGATGGGGGACCATCACAAACGCTCTTCGGCTCTCCGCATCCGAAATTGACCGCATCCATGATTGCAGTTTGGCTGTCTTTTCGTTCAGGGTGATCAACTGATTACATCCATCGATCATGATGCCGCAAGGAACGGCCACATGGACGTCCTCGGAGAATCGCCCTTTCTCCCTTTACCCCATTTTTTTTTCGGTGTGCGTCACGACCGGGTGGCAGATCCGTTTGGACCGCGATAAAAAAAATGGTGCCAATCCATGGGAGCGGGCAACGTCACGTCACCACGCCGACCCGCGGTGGGAATCCATCATTGGGCGGAAGATACCGCGAAATTGGTGCCTATTCAATCAACCTTTCTTTCTCGTCTGAAATCACACCTCACTTGATCCGTAGCACCGACGACGAATTGATATGAAAAGATGCATTTTTTTTAATTGAATTCGCTTTCTTTCCCCGAAAGTCTACAAATGAGGTCACTAGATAATTTAGTATTGAGATATCTACGAGATGATGCGGGAGAGATGCATGCAAAGAAGAGTGAGATGCAAGACGAGCGTAGATCAGATGAAATGAAAGCGCTAATGAAGACAAGTGAGTGTATCGAGTGAGCGTTTAATTGTTTTTGCTTTTCGTTCTAAGACAGGGTACCCATCCTATGATCAAAGTCCCCTATAAAAATGAAATGAAAACCAAGAGTATGAGTGCGCATAATATATACAAAATAATCATTTGGGTTCAATGATCCAATACCACCAATTCCGCCGGTGAGATGAGAGGAAATGCGAACGACACCCACGACGAGGGATTAAATGTGTACACGTAATTCCACAACAAGGATTGGTGCAAGACGGAGATGAAAACCAGAAAGGAGCGCACAAAACTGGGATGCGAGACGAACGGGAAAACAAGTGGATGCTGAGCAAGTAAGGACCGTGACAGTGGCGGTGGAAGGAAGAGCGAACACGAGAATACCGAACCGCGATGTTTCATACAGAGTGTCTCATGCGCCTGCAGCAACTACGGCATAACCTCAGAAGACTGTCACATCTAGGAATCACAATAACTTACTGGCTCATAGGGAACTATTGCCTTTTCCAGAAACCTTTGACCGTGCCGACACGGGTGCCCTTGGTTGATGCTGGCATCGGTAATCTGGATGACGGCGGAAGCGATGGCAAACTCTCCGACTTTTCCAATGGCGTAATAGTCCGCGGAGCCTTGGGGGGTATTCGCGAAGGAGGCATCGAAAACTTGGACGTGGATGTCACGCCAGGTCCAACCTGTGCGGGGGTCTGACGTGTCTGTGTTGCGATCACCGTCGCCAGCTTTGCTGGCGGATTGAACCTGGCTGGAGCCTGAGGGATCTTGGAACGCGCAGTCGTAGGGGAAGGCAGAGATACATGCCCGGCGACAGGAAGCCTAGACGGGGGCATAATTATCTTGCTCACTGGCGTTAAAGGCATCGGCGTCTTGAGACTTTTTGGTTTGGCCGTCAACCTAAAAATCGATTTCGATCGGATTGCTGGCTGGCCGGGACGCGAAGGGCGGCTAGAAACCATGGGCTCGATGCCGGCTGCGGACGCCAGAGACGTCCGCTTACTGGGTGGAGGGAGGAGAGAAATCCGGGACAAGTTTGGAGTGGTGTCGAAACCTACTAGAGAAATCGTAGACTCTCCGGACGTGCCGGATATGGATACCTGTGATGAGTTGTGGAAAGATGTGACACTGCATGCTGACTGAGGTATTGGTGGCAGGGGGGTATTGAGAAACGTTGCCCTGGATGGTATTCTTGAAAGAGACCGCTTCGGGATAGATGAAGCAACTTCGAATGCACTATCTGCCAGAGTGAGCGTCGGCGATGTGGGTAAAGGAGGTACTTCTTCGACCGGGGAGGCCAAGGATGGGCGTTGAGAACTAAAGGACGTTCGAGAGAGAGAAAAGGACGCTCGAAGAGAGGCAAGCGAAGACTTTTTGCTCAGGGACTTCCTTGGTTTGTTTGTTTCCTTGTCCTGTGTGTCGCTGTCATTGGCGGAGTCGTACTCGGCATCGTCACCTGGCTGACTAGTGGTAGCAGTAGACGAATTGTCACCGCGACCGGGAGAAAGGCGGGAGATGAGACTGATGAAACGGGTGCGCTTCTTGGGCGTCTTGAGAGCCTTTTCTTTCTTTTCCGATCTTGGATTCACAGGCGCAACCGATTTCGGTTCCGCATTGGAGAAAGAAGCAGTCGTGGCGACAGACCAACGGGACTGAGAGTGTTCTGGTTGTTTCGGCGCTCGGAGGAGCTGGGACACAGCATCCGAATCGGGTCCGATCGTGACCGGAAAGGAAGTTGAGATAGGCGAGGCAGGGAAAACATTTGTCTTAGACGGCGACAGGTTGAAAGAAGCAACACTTGGGGAGAGTGGGAAAGCGGATTTTCCGGCCGGAGAGGTTTGGTAAGAGGTGGATCGCTCGTGGAGTGTACCCACGAGAGTCGGCTCCCTGGAAAAGATCGAGTCTTCGACTGGAGAGGCAGGGAGAGCGATGTTCTCTGGAGAGCACGGAGACGAGAAAGCGACGCTATAAGGGGAAGCGGGCGAGCTCGGCAAAGGGGTTGTGAAGGAAGTCTCGCGGGAGTGAGTGCACGAGAAATTGGACAAGGTTGGGGATGGCTGGAGAGAGTCCTTGTCGTCGTAGATGGGGGATAAGAGCTGGACCTCTTGCTCTTGGGGATACATGAGAGAACGCGAGTCGTCGCGTTTGTGCAAGAAGGGGTCGATGATGGGACGCTCGTGACGCAAGACCAAATCATGCTGATACTCGCCGTGGACTATGACGGACACGGGGAGAGGGGGGGGAGTCTCGCGGGGCTGGCTCTGGTCCGACGAGAGGGTGCTGGAGAAGGAGGGGAGACGGGAGATACAGGTGGAGGAAGAGCGCGAGCGAATGACACGAGAAGAGGTCGACTGGGTAAGGGAAGAGGCGGGAGAGGGAGGAGGTGCTGGAAGGGGCTAAGGGAGATGAGCGAGGGCAGATAGTGAGGAAAGGAAACAAACCTTGTCGCAAGCGAAACGGGGAGAGGAATGAGCCGGCTGTGATTTCCAGTGGGCCATTTCCTGGACGATGAAACGGAGAGTGCGAAGACGTTCCTGTTCCTCAAGGTCGGTGTGGTCGGCTTTTGAGGTGGGGGAAGGAAAGAAGAGGGCATCGTAGGAGGGGCAGGGGGAGGAAGTGCGGTCGTTAGATGGTCGTGGGAGGAGAGGGGAATCGGGGCGGTCTACGGATACTGTAGTACGTGGAGGAGTAGTGGAAGGGTGTTCTGAGAGGGCAAAGTCGTACTGATGTTCGATCCAGGAGTGTACGCGGGCATTGCGTGTAGTAGCTGGGTCGGAGAGTAGCTGAGTGAGGAGGGCAGAGTAAGCCACGTCGTCGTCAGACATTTGCTGCATTTTGGCAGTCTGGGCGGAGAAAATTGAGCAACTGACCCTCTCATTTTAACAGTCTGTAAAATGACATAAACGGCGTAGATCGGCTGGCTAGTCGACCATCGCTTATGTAATCACTTCTCTACACGTGCTTCCAAAACCCCGCTTTATTTTTTCTATTTGTTCATTTCGTGTACAAATTTATTACCGGCACCGACCATGCCACCCTACATCGTCCCTTGCGTAATATCAGGGCTTTCCACTTTGTCCCGCTCACCCTTCATTTCACCCTCGATAACTTATAGTACTCACTCGTCCTCCATTCCCCTCTATCCTCCTCTACAGCTTTCCAATCTCTCATCCGCTTGACCCACCTCTCTACGCCAATGGTGGGACCGTCATACACGCACATTCTCGCCATTTGGCGTCCCTGCCTCGACGCCACACGCCAACGGCAACCCTACCGGACCTACCGTGAGACTCCGCCCCACCTCCAATTGCCGTTCCGCGACATCTAAAATATCTCGCTAACGTTGCTCCACCTTATCGCTTCCTTGACTGCCAATCTCGTCCAACTCGAAGCTCAGACACGGGGATGGCCCCTGTTAAGTTGCCTTTTATCTCAGCCCACTATTGTCCACATACTGGTAACCATCCATCGCCCCGGCCACTCCACACAGGGTTTGTGTGTACCTCCTATACACAATCCTGGCATTGCAATGAATCATAATGTCAACACCAGACGCCAGATCAATGATGAGCCACTACTTGCCATTGCTGTAGACGTGAAACGCAACCCCCCTACCCATATCTGCCGACACCGTCAGTTGGTCCCCTCGCGACCGGTACCAAGTACTTTGCCTTCATCGTTGGCACCGGCTAGGCTTGACCGCATCCCCCTGCAATTCATAATCTCGAGACCGTGCCAACCGGGGTGTGAACTAGGATACGCAGTATCCCTCAACAAATCCCAGCGCAGCAAAGTCAGTCTGGGCCTGTCAGCTTCTGACCAACACGTCTGTCAGCTTGCATTTCGAGGTACCACTTGTCCATATGCCTCTTCATTTTACGGGAACTGCGTTGCTGCCTGTTGCACCGTGGATACCTCACCCGCACATTAATATTGGTCCCTGTTTGTATCGCTGGCAAAACAGCGCTCGGATTGCGATTGCAAATGCTCCAAAGTCTTGGTTGATGACGGCGTCGCTGGATTAGACGTTCAATCCCTTTTCCTAGCAAGCGATGTCTTTCAACCTGACCCTTGCTCTAATCCAGCTAGACCTTCTCCTTTATCGAAAAGAACGACTGTAAAAGGCAATGGGCCCCATCGACGCCTTCAGAAGACGGTGTTTATGCGGTAGAAGGAGTCTGAGGCTCGTCTCGCCACATCGCGTGGTGCCATGCGATGCCCCATAACCGATAGTCGTTGATCGCACTGATCTCGATCACGACCGTCAACAAACAATTTTTTTCTATTCTTTCGCGGCTTGTCAAGGCTACACATACTACTAGTACCATCGCCTGTCTGGCGTTCGAGTCTAGACCCCACCACCGTCGATCACAGAAGCTCTCGTGCTATGAACAGGTGATGGCCCATTGTACACGTGCCATGCCATCATTTGGTTGGACAATCGTTCAGATCGGACGCTCCCCGAGTGATCTCGAAAAGGAATCCCAGTCAACGTGTTGCAGCGCCCCGCGCCGACCTCATCGGACCTTGGAGACCGCGATAAAAAGGAAATCGAGGGGACACGTGGACACCCCGCGGGCTGGCGCACACTGCAGCCTGGAAGCTCAGCGGGCGGATGCCAGAAATTCAGAATCTTGGAGCGCGTCGTCTCGTCTAGGGCCGTCGTGCATCCGCGCCGTCTTTCCAACTTGGATAGTGCAGACACGGCGTGCATGATCGCCGCTGGCCTCTCATCACCGTTATTGTTGTTCATGATGGGACGGCCCGACATTCAGAGCGTGGCGATTTCCGAGGTGGGATGAATTCCCGAACCGAGGAGATTGTGAACGAGAACAAGCATGTTTTTTGGGGGTGTCTTCCGCTTCCGCGCGTCGCGCGCACAACCTCCACTGCGTCAGCGATCATCTTTCGAGTACCCGTCTGGTCGGTTACCGTATCTGTATCGAAAGTGGGGCGAGCGAGATTTGAGAAACAGGGCTGCAAGTGTCCAACGACGAGGGAATAAAGAACGTGTGCGGGAAGAAGTTTTGGGTTTGGGATACCGCCGCCTGGCGACGGGATCGGGAAACGGGCACGGGTGGTGACCCTCGTTCAAGGTGAACCATCTCCAGGTGCTCTGTCGTGCAGAGAACAAGGCACGAGCCAAGGCGAGGCACCATGCAAAAGGGGCAAGGAAAATAAAAACGAGTGGCGGGGAGGTTGGAGACGGGGAACATGTAGGCCCATCGGCAAAAAAAAAAGAAAGAGCGGAGAGCACCAAGGCAACCATGCCCGCGGATCTTGTTCATACTCATCTTTCATGCCGACCTTTTTGCTCGACCGGCGTCCTAGTGTCGAACCCGTTGATCGTCCGTGTCCGCGTCCTCGAGCATTCGATGGTGTTTTCCCGTGCGTCGGTGACCTTTGGCGGCACACGCCCTCCGTTGTTCTCGCGACGTTCATTCATCGACAAGGCGTCATCTTAGCATCAGCCTGGGTATGGGCGTCGGATGGCCGTGAGTTGAAGCGCACCTTTTCCCTCGCTCCGAGTCGTCGTCGGACACGGTCCAGACGCTTGCGAGCCGAGTCGCGAATGTCGACATGTCAACTGTTGGCTATGCTGTCTTTCCAAGGGACCTTCCATGTCATCGTCAATTGTCAGTTGTCCATGTCAGCGGTGACAGTCCCCACCCGGACGCGATGGCAGCTCGGAGTCCAAGTCGCTTTGTGAACGCGACGTTCCAATGTCGACATGGTTCCCCCTTATCATTATCCTGTGCCTTGTCGACGCCGCAGCACTTGTCCTACTCTGCCTCGAACGCATCGGGGACGGCCCCAGCGTGATGTGACCCAGCTCAATCGTCCTCGGTGATCACATCCCCACACTCTCCGTGGAGCCCTCGGCCGCAGTATCTCCCCTTGGAGATAACCGTGCAAGCGAGGCGCGCGCGCCGATAAGTTCGGCTGGGCCGCATTTTATACGCCACGCACTCACTGACTGGGCAGGACGATGTATTCTGGCGCAGGCGCACCGTGTTTCTTGCGGTCACTGCGGCGCCTGTCGATTGAATGGTTAACCCGACACATGGCGATGATGATGGCGCTAAGCTATACTAGGTCACTAGGAAAACGTAATCGTGCACAAGGCCCTGCGGCCCAACATCGTCGTCAGAGTAAGTAAGCAATCCCCCTCAACCTTGATCAACCGTCTTTCCATCACTGGCATCTGGACGAGACGCTGGGGATGCCTAATCACGAAGGTCCCGTTTGCTTCTCCTCGGCAGTCTCTCTGGAGCTCCAGGGTGGAGGTGAGCGGGTCCCTCGTCCTCAGGTGTAGGCAATCTTTGGTCGACACCTGGATCTCGAAGGTCCTGCCCACTTCTCCTGGGAGATCTCCCTAGAGAGCTGAGAACAAGTGAATCTTGGACAGGCCCACCCGGGGTATGGTCTACACCTGAAAACCGAAGCTCCTGCTTGCTTTTCCTAGGTGATTTCTCTACAGAACCAGGAGCGAGCGGTTCTTGAGCAGGTTCTTGGTCGTCAGTGCCTGAATCCCGAAGGTCCTGTTTGCTCTTCCTTGACAGTTTCTCGTGAGCACTAGGACGAGGTAGAGTTTGAATAGGTTCCTCGTTCGCAAGTGGGTCCTGGCCGGCGCCTGAACCACGAAGGTCCTGTTTGCTTTTCCTCGGTAACTTTTCCTGTGCACTGGGAGGAGGCTGTACCTCGGTAGGCCTTTCATTTGCTTTCCTTGGCAACTTTTCAAACTTTGAAAGAAAAGTCTGAACACCCTTCTTGTTAGCCTCAGCAAGCCCTTCCGAAGATGTACGTACGTTATCATCAGTCGTGCTTATCCCAGAGTCCCTTGGATTTGGTGTGTCAACGACGGGAGGGGGTTGCGATCTGCGAAAAAGCGGAAGTATCATCCTGACGCATCCACATTAGCATGTCTCAAAGTCGAGAACTCGGGAAATGATTCACCTGGAAATGACTTCTCTTGTCGCGTGAACCGCGTCCTGAATACATACAGTTTGTTATCATTATAGATACAAAGATGGAGGAGACGAACCATTGCACGATCCGATAAGCCAGCCAGACCAGGTCTGTACGCAGCGTCCTCCAGGCCCAGTTCTGGCACTGAGAGGATGCCATCCGGGGAGAATCCTTCGTCTACGGCAGTGATCATGGCGTCCAGCAAATGCGAGACGCGGTTTGCCATGGTGCTGGTCACCAGACGTGAGGGAGAAGAGGAAACTGGATCCTGGGCGGCTACGGACACGCGGTTGTTCGCCACATCCGCATTGCAGGAGCGTACACCGGCAGCCTCGTGAACTTTTGGCGCGGCGCAAGCCTGCTACCCTTGTAGGACACGTGCCTACTACCACTCGTGTGTAGTTACGACAATACGGGTGTCGTCCTCCTCAAAATGCATTCCCTAGTTGTAGTAGTCCGTTATCCGGGCAACTCAGCGTACTTCAAGTTGGGTGTAGGCTAACAATGTTAGTACTGTACAGCCACTGGCGAGCTCGGCAATTTGCGACCTTCTAATTTTGCTTTGATCTCGACGTCGAGAATATTCAAATGACTGGCGTGTGGTGTCGTGGGTGCACATGTGTACACGCAGCATTTGTCTACACGATCCGACTATTTCTGTTTCCCGATTGTGGAAATGTTACAGCGTGCAATGTTTGTATGTTCCGACGAGTCGCTGACTATATCGCCGACGCTCCGGCCAATCTCTCTCTAGTCTCATTCTAGACATATGTAAGCCTTGTCCACATGATATCAACATTTTGTGATGACAAGGCTCCGTAACGACCAACCAAAAGAATGGTACTGTACCAAATGATAGTGCTCCATTCCATCCCCCTGCCAATTCCTTAACTCCACTTCATGACCGGTGGTCCGAATGGGTGGTACTCTCCGACATGCTGCATTCCTCAAGTCCTCGCGATCGGTGCCAGAGTCTATTTTTCGTTGCTGCTCCTGCGCACCCTCACTTCGGGATCAAAAGAACACTTCCCTGAATCCTCCGTCGGCAGAAGCCTCTTCCAAGGGTCTTAATGAAAAATTTCCGTCCCTCTGTCTGTCCGTATCGGTATGAATACAACGTTCATCTCCATCTCACCCGTCGTCGTCTTCAGAACAGGAAAACGGAGCGCTCCGGCACTCCACTTGGTAACTCGATTGACTTCCGACGTCAACCGGTGTTTCCCACCGACCGATCATACGCCGTCAACCATCGTCCAATCCAATATTTCCTTCGGAAACCGAGTGCGGCTATCATCACAGCCTGTCATACAATGTTCTGTCAATGGTACTACTATGCTATTATCAAACGGTTGGTGCATGACGGTATCTAGACCCAACTTTGCAGGGGTGCATTCTTCGAGAGCAGGTTTCAAGTCAATGGCATGATGCCACTATCCCCGAACGGTACGGAGTAGGGTCTTTCCAACGAAAGACCAAGATCATTTAACCGCCGCATTTATAGTTCAAGCTTTGAATCAAGCTCAAGGTTCGACGTCGGCCCTCAATACATCCTTTTGAATTGACTGCGCATTTAATTATGATAGCCCATGGGGTCGACCCTTTGTAGCGACGCCACAGGGCGAGTCGGTGGGTGACGTGAGGGTCCGTGCGTCATACGTCCTATGATCACGCCGACGAAATTCACTGCGTCTTGGGGCGATCCGGACGACTCACGGTGGCTGCAAGGTATCAAGTGTCGCTTGACGTCAATCCAGGTCTTGATCCGAGCATTGGAGCTGTACGACACATCATGACGCGATTAGTCACGTTCTCCTTTGATGTGCCTACTCTCGAACACGGCCAATGATTACTTGGACAGTACGTCTTCGTTCCTGTTCGGGCTCGCGGCGCATTCGCCCACGTCCGAGATTCGCCGCACACCGCAACATATCGTGCACGTTCGCATTCTGTTCCTCGTACCGAGTTTGAACGACCGTGTACACCCGAGGGGAAGTGAGTTGCGCTAGGATCCGAAATTCGTAAAGACTCGGGAGTGCTGTCCCTAACCCCACCGATCGTGATTTGGACCATTCAGAAGTGTCAGTATATACACATCAGACGTCAGTGGTCGATGGCTAATGCGTTATCGATGATATCATCGAATGACATGGACACAACGCCAAACATTGGGATCGATATGACGTTTAGGACCCTGCGGGACCGAGCTCATCGACTGACATGCACCATCATGACCCGATATCATAGATAACGTTCCTTTTTTAACTTGATCCAGACATTGGACTTACCGCTATGATAACACGCCCCACCATTCCTCCGCCCATTTATCAATGTATCTTTGTGTTTGTACTGCATCCCAGGAACTGGATCAGGATTTAACGTACCGTTCTAGTTACTACTATCATGATGTATTATGTCGGACTCATCAACTGTATGTAATTCGGGCTTAAGACACTTGCCAAAATACCATCTCCTCCTTTATCTTAATTGCTTTCAAGCCATAGATGTAATTTCCAAATGAGGGGAATAACGGTCGTTAAGCGAGTCAGTATATATACATCATCATCTACCAGACGTCAGTGGATGATGGCTGATGCGTTATCGATGATGTAGCTTGATGCGAGCGAATCACGAGACGAGGGTGATATCATCGAGGGACCAAACATTGGGATCGATATGCGGTCGGTACTGTAGAAATCTCGATACCATATTGAAATCATTGGTGACACTCGGTGATTTATCTCCGAGTTGGGATATTATTGATCGATCGAGAGTAGCTGCAAATTGATGAGTTGGGCTCAATTGAGCGCGATCGATCGCGTCGTCTGTCAAGTTTGCCTTGACGTGATTTGCACTGACCGATCGATCAGGTGCCTCACCGAACATCATGCCACACCGCAAAGTAATACATAGTACAACAATCATATGAAATTCCTCCCTACCAATGGGTAGTACCTGACGTCCAGATGAAAAAAAATATATGCATACAAACGAGGGATGAGATAGATGGATATATGGGGTATCTTAGTGCACATGATGGGGTGTCAAGCTGCGAAACGCATCGAGGTCAGTCGTGTTTCCCCACGAACAAGTCAGGCGACGTACTCCTTTCCATTTAGAATGCGTCTTGAGTGTGCATGCGCAAGAGGTCGTTGAGTATCCTCGCCACAGACCCAGCGCCCTCCGAGACGCGGTCTCGCTCGCTCTCCTTGACCTTGGACAAGAGCTGCGAATTAAACCGGTCCGGATGCCACCTCCGAATGTTATCCCTGATACGCTCCTTGGTCGCCCTGTCCTGCGGATGGATCGGCGACAGCATGTACGCCGTAATCGCGGGTGATGTCAGGTCGTCAGGACCCTTGGGCCGCTTGAACGTCGGCCACGGAAAGTCTTCCCATATCAACGACCCCATCGTTTGGATCTTATCCCACTGATTTCGGTGCACTTCGAATAGCTTGGTGACTTCCTCTTTGGACATGGTTTTGCCTGCCTTGGTCTGTCGCTCGTGGTCCTGCATGGCGAGCCGTGCTTGCTCGCGTCTAAATTGTTCTTCGCGCTGTTGCGCCTGCTCGGCTTGGCGTCGGTGGAACTCGGCCTCTGTGAGGGGAGTGCTGCTAAGCGGAGGTTTTGGCGTGGGCGTCGACGGTCCCGCCGGTTTGGGCGTACTCGACTGGGTACTGGTAGCCGAAGTAGAGGAGGAACGCATAGACGCCGACGACCAGCCACTGACAGGCGTGCTGCGAACAGAGGAGCTCGTACTGACCCGATCAATAGGTGAGGTCCCAGCGGCAGGACCGCTCCGCTCGTTACGATTAGGGATCGGCCACGGTCCCGTAGAACTAGGCGTCTGAGGGGAGGGGGTCGGTCGAAAGGTCTCCTGCGGCCAGGTTTCCCAGACCTCTTGTTTCTTCTTCTCTTCAGTCCTCTGACGGCGTATGTCCTCTTCCCGTCTCCGAAACTCTTCTTGCGTCTTATCGTCTCCTCTGCGACGCATCTCTGCCTCTCTGCGGTTGAGGTCTTCCTCCCTGCGCCTGAGTTCCTCCTCTCGCCTGTGCAGTTCCTCCTCTTTCTTCCGCGTTTCTTCCGCTTTAACCCTGGCCTCCTCCGTTCTGCGCCGCGCCTCTTCTTCCTTTCGCTCTGCCTCTTCCTGCTTCTGCCTCGCCTCAAACTCTTTGCGCCTCGCGCCTTCTTCCATCTGCCGCACCTCCTCCTCTTTCCGCCTGGCTTCCTCCTCCTTTCGCCTGGCCTCCATTTCCCTCGACGTCGCTTCCTTCTCCTTCCTCTTGAGCTCATCCTCCTTGCGTTTCGCCTCGAGTTCCCTCGCTCTCGCCTCCTTCTCCTTCCGCTTGGCCTCTTCTTCCTTGAGGCGTGCCTCGCGTTCCTTCTTCTTGGCCTCCAGCTCCTTCTTCCTCGCCTCCTCTTCCTTTCTCTTGGCCTCTTGCTCCTTCATCGCGGCCTCTTTCTCCTTCCTATTCATCTCCTCTTCCTTTTTCCGCAGTTCCGCCTCCTTGCGCTCCGATTCCTCGTCTTCCCTCACCTTGGCCTCTTCCTCCAACCGCCTCGCTTCCTCTACAACCATCTTCCGCCTCACATCATCCTCGCGTTTCAGTTCTTCGGCCATTCTCGCCAACTCTTCCTCCCGTTTATTCGCAGCCTCCTCCCGCTTCCGCAACCCCTCCTCGGCGTCCTGTATCCGCCGCTCGTTGTAATCCCGCGTCCGCCAACTCCGGGTATCGAACCCGTCATCCGACCCGTCTTCCCCATAATCCTCGCGGTGCGTGTGCACGGGCCGTCCATGATACCCACTTTCCTGGAAATAGTGACGCATGTCTTGTGAGGAGAACCGCCCGCGGAGTTGGGGGGCCTGCCAGCTCCGCCCGGCGACCTCCTCGGGGGTTTGTGGGGATCGGGAGGACCCTTCCCAGCGCGATTCGTACGGAGACCGCGAGACGGACGAGGACGGGTTCCAGTTACGCGTGTGGGGTAAAAACGTGTCGTCGATCGTGAACGACCGTTTATTGACGATCGGACGGCTGGCAGAGGGGGGCGGGGCGTGGACGCGCGAGATGTCGGCGCCGGCGGGTGGCCCTGTGCGTGCGTGCGTTGCGGAATTGGGGGGCGAGGTCGTTGGGAACTGGGAGAACCCCTGGGGAGGACGCTCGTCGACGTAGAAGTACCCCGATCGGTCACGGTCCCGATCGCGTGCGCGGTCCATGTTGGCCCACTCCTGATCAGCAGAATAGATGCTCGATCGTTCGCGGTCCATGTTGTTCGAGGCTACGTCGAGGGGGTCTGAGAAGGCGGCGCTAAGGATGGAGGGCGCTTTGAAAGAGGAAGTGTTACTCGCGTTGCTGCTCCGTCTCGCGATGGTGAACGTGCGTGACATTTGAGCGTCCTCCTCGGCCGTGATCGTAGGCTTCCAAAACTCTTGGCCGATGGAACGTGCGGACATGCTCGACTTCCGACGGATGCTCTCTCTGCGCGTCGGGTCGAGTGGATCAGTGGGCGCGCGCGTGCCGCGGGACATGGGTTCTGGCTCGTCGTAGATGGGCATGGGTCTGGAGCGTTCCAAGAATGACTTTTCGCTCTCGAGGATGGAAGGGGCTTTCCAGGAGCCCATGGATGTGACTGATCCAGCGCGAACTTTGCGAGAGCTTCGGAAGGGGGGGAAGATCTCGTCTGGAGAGGCAGGGAGATCATCACGCTCGTGAACGAGAGGATGTCCGCCGTCGAAATCTCCGCTGTAGGTAGGCGTTCGGGCAAGACGCTCTGGCTTCCGATTGGGAGGGACGGGGGTCGGGGTAGTGCTCTCAGAAGGAACATCAGGCCTAGACTGGAACTGAACAGGAGGGGGCGGTGGAGGCGGTGGTGAGGGTGGAGGCGGCGGCGGAGGCGGCGGCGGAGGGGGAGGAGGAGGGGGAAGGGGAAGAGCCCGGGGCGGAGGGGGAGCCTGGGGTGGGTCTGGCTGAGAAGACGTAGCAAAACTCTTGTTCTTCCTCTCCCTCTCTATCCTGTCCAAGATTGCTTGCTGCTCCTTCATCATGCTCTCTGACCAAGCTCGATCTAGCTGCTCGCCAGAGGCCCAGCGTCGTTCCTGGCGTTCGCGCTCGAGAGCGATCCGAAACTGTTCCTCGGCGAGCTGACGGATGGTCTTGAGAGTCACCATGTGTTCGGCGTTGAGGCGGTCTTGCTCCTCGGGGCTAACGACAACCTTGTTGAGCTCGTCGTCGAGTTTCTGATTGGCCTCATCGAACATGGAGCGGAGACCGGCCTCGATGTTGAGCTTGAGAGCTTGCTTCCATTCGTCGTCAGGCTCGAGATCGGGGGGCAACGGAGCGCTGGAGGGCTGAGAAGCGTTCTGCATTAGGGATGTCATTTGGCTAGGTGGGGAATACCGGGAAGGAGGCCAAGATGTGGTGTCCGTAGCCAGGATTTCAGATACGAAATGGAAGTGTGTTTAAAAAGTGAGAGGGCGGTGCGTCGGTAGAGTGGTTGGATGAAGATGGAGGGATGGGAGCGAGGCCTGGCACGGATGCCTCGTGTCAGAACACGCGTCAGGGAAGACCGAGCGAGAGACTCACCACTACGCCAGCTGCATTCGCGGGGGTAGATGGCGATGGATAAAAGAGACGGTTCGGAGCACGTCGCGATCAGGAAGAAAGCGAGAGTCTCATGGACTGTGATTCGATCTGTATCTTGAGGTGTGCGATATGAATGTCTCTCACCTCGCCGTCGTTCGCGTGTCGGTTGCGAGCGCTTTGGTGACTTTATCCGGCCTCGTTGTGCACGTTGTGGAGATGGCCCTTGCTCGGGTGGACGGAGGCGAATGCGTCGAGCTCACCCAATCAGCCTCATGCCCAATTCGAGCCCAACTTTCACGCGACTCATCATCAACCATTGGCAAGAGTAGTGCTGACGTGTCAGGTGTTCGAGGACGTCTGTTAAACGTAAGATCCCTGGCTGTACAACATCGAGCAGTGCTTGGCGATTGCTTATGACCGGATGCGCAGTCGGTAGTCCTTTCCCATCTTACCCATCGTCGATATATTGACAGGGTCCTGTGTTATCTTGACAGGAGTTGCCCCACGGGCCGTGGGCCTTGTGCATATATATTTCCGGATGAGACCCTGTCTCCAGGGCCCCTGCTTTATGTAGTACGAGAGTGTAGTTACTAGTACTTATGGCGGTGCTGGATGAGTTTGCCATAAAGAGACGCCTCGAGGCAAACGCAAGGCTGATCAGTCAGTCTCTCACCAAAATTTTCGGTCAGTCGTGCTAATAAATTCGCCCAACGTCTGTACTGACACGGTCTCTTCCGTATCGTGTTCCGAATCGTTCCCTGTAACTGCGCCCAGTTCCTATCATGGGCAGATCGCACACCTGATAACAGCAACTGTGCGAGCACGCGACCCGATGCAACGAGTCACTCATCAATCGTCCTATTTCATCTTCTCATCTCAACCTGATTCCTAATTCTTCTCTCCCTCTGCCCCCAAATGCCTCCAAAGCGTCGCGGTGCACAGCCAAAATCGGCCGTCCCTCCAAAGGTGGCGGCCACCCCATCACTCCCTTCCTCCTCAAAATCCGCTCCCACTCCCGCTCCCATCCCACCCGCACCTCCTCCAGATTCAGATGCCACAAGGGTACGCAAGGAATGGTCCAGATTCGTGGACACGTGGTACGAACCACAAAAGAAAAGGCTCGTCGAAAAACTCCAGAAAGATATCCTCATCAAATACAAGGATCTTGGCCCCGCAAAGGACACACAGAAGCTGCGCGAGATGGAGCTCTTTGAGAAACTCGACTCCATAGCACAGCATCTCGCACAGCCTGCTCGCGAAGAGTGGGAACGTCGTCTCAACCTCGCACAGCTGCGCGAGGACCAGTGGGACAACATGTCCGGCGAAGAACAGCACGAGGTCATGAGCGTGTTCGTCGGCTTCTTTGCCGACGACATGGACGCTGACCTCTCTGCCGACCCCTCCTCGATCGAGGAAGACGACAGCTTCGTCGAAGAACCCCAATACAAACCCGTCCCCTCCACCTCCGCCCCCTCAAGACAACACGTCCCACAAACACCCTCCAGGGTAGCCTTTGAATTCGTCAATCCAACGTCTCTATTTACTCCTTCTGTATCCCCTCCTAATCCTTCCAAAAATTTACCTGCTCTATCGATGGTGAGGACGCCACATCGTGTGTCGCGTCGCCACCAACTCACCCGTATCTCCTCCCCAGGATCACCTAGCAACGCTAGGTCCATCTAATGCGGGTCGTTCAGCTGATCCTGCCAGCGCAGCCATGCTCGGCTTCCAGAACTGGGCTTCGGAAGCCGGCATCGTCACACAGCAACCTCAGGGTCTGCCTGCCAAGTCCCCCACTGTCCCGTCACCCCCTCAGACCCTGAGCGCTCGTCCTCGTGCGACGGACAATATGTCCCGTCAAGCTTCCGCTGCTTCTAATTTATCATCTCCCCCTCTTAAATATTCCTCCCCACAATACTCGCCACCGAACCACACCTCCCCTCCGATTAATGCCGACAGCTTACCACCCGGAAAACGTTATATCGGTCCTATCATCTCCGAAGAGGAACACGATCCCATCGACGGCAAGCTTCTCAGGTCCAAGATGGCAGCCGACTATCAACAATACAAAGTCAGCCTCCGTATCCAGATGATCTACCAGTTCCATGCAGAGGCAGCCGATATCGAGATCAAGCTCTTCGAAACGCTCCTCGCTGACGAGGGCACGAAGGAGAGTCGTGCCCGAGCCGTGCAGGAGCACGAGACGAGCATGATGCGTCTTCGTGAGCAAAAGGAAGAGGAACGCAAGCGGCTATGTGCCGAGGAACGGGAGAAACGGCTAGAGGAGATCCAGCAACACCTTGCCCAACGGCGATCCGCGCCAAACCGGGACGCCGATCCTGGATCATCAAAGGCGAATCCACTGCGCCCGATGCCTGACAAGACGTCGGTTCCATCGCAACGCTTGGGCAAAGTAGCTCACCAAAAAGAGAACGTCCCTATCCCTCCGTCTACTCCTGCTGTGCCCTCCACGAAGCTCGAACCCCCGAGTCTCATGAAGAAGTCCATCAGCACTCTTTCTCAGGGCGAAGCTTCCGCGAACGAGGCGCTCTTCGCAAACGCCATGGCAATGATGGCTGGCAAACCCGGTGCTGCAGGGTTAACTACGGAACAAGCCTCGCTCAATGAATCCCTGTTTGCAAACGCTGCTGCCAGACTGACCGCACAAGGTCCACAACCTGCCAAGAACACCCTCCACCCCCCCAGCATCATGAAAAAGTCCAACAGTGCCCGTTCGCAGGAGCACGACGTACCTCACATCACTGTCAGCTTTGCCGAACTTCCGCCCCCTGTCGCCGCCCCTGAGCCCGCACAAATGCCGCCTGCCACGACCAAGGGTAAGAAAGGCAAGAAGTCGCAACCAGCGGTGCAGGTTCCTCCCCCTAAGCCAGTTACTATCGCCGAGGAGCCGGACATGGACGCCGAACCGCCTCCACCGGCCGCCTCGCTCTGGGACGCGGCTGCCGTCGTCGCCAAGAGCGCTTGGGGTGCCTCCACAGCCAAGTTCAACGTTTCGGTCGAGGACGAAGACGATGGTGGTCACACTTTTTTCACGGTACCAACGCCGGTGCCCACCAAGGGTAACGCCACCGCGAAGAAAACTGTCCCAGCGACCAAGAAGAAGGTGACGATTACAGAGGAGCCGGACGTCGACGCGGACCCAATCGTCTCTCTCAAAGTCAAGGCTACGAAAGGTGGATGGGGTCCTGCGAACGGCAAGTCGAAACTGGCTCCTACCGTCGTTGAAGAGAGCGAGCCGGAACCCGTTGTCCCGCCGCCGCCACCACCTGTCACGTCAGCGCGGGGAAAGAAGACAGCCCAAGCTACAAACGGCAAATCCAAATTCGTACCCACCGTCGTTGAAGAGCGCGAACCTGTCCCGCCGCCGCCAACGCCAGTCACATCCGCGTGGGGCAAGAAGACGGCCCAGGCAAACACCAAAGCTTCTGCCAAGCCCCAACTCAAGGTTGCTATCTCGGAGGAACCAGAGAGCGAGTCAGAGGTAGAACCTGCACCTGCACCTGCACGAACGAGTAAGGGCACGCCTACATGGGCCACACCCTCTGCCACGCCGAGTACAGGCGCGAGCACCAAAGCTGGGAAGAAGGCCATGCAACAGCAAGCAGAGCTTCGCCGTGGCGGCGTCACACCGAACCTCAAGTCCGCTCGCGTGGAGGTCGTCCCTGACCCCGAGGACACGTGGGTCATGGGTGACAGCGGAATGCCGGGTGCGTTGGAGTTGGCAGCGGAAGACGAGGACGAGGAGGAGGAAGTGGACGCGAGCGCGTGGTTCAAGCCCGAGAACGTGAGCTACTGGGCCAACTTTATGGCTGGTCAACCCGAGCCTGAGCCTGAGGCGGAGTCGCCACCTGCTGCTGAGCCGGCTGGCAAGCATGTGCGATGGACGCCGACGGTGAGCGGGGAGAGCGAGGACGAGGAGGGGATGGGAGATGGGGAAGCGGAACTGGCGGACGACGTGTGGATGCAGTACGCCGTCAGCGGTGGTGACATACCCGCGTTTGGCGGCGCTGAAGAACCACAATTCACGACGAGCGAGAGCGCACCGGTGGCGACGACGACGACGAGTGTATGGGAGCAAGGCAAGGGGAAGAAGCCACACTCCAAGAATCCCATCGCCGGTGACTTTGGGAATCGCGCGCAGCAGACTTCGGTCTTCGATAGAGCCGCGTTCACCGGACAGCAGTGGCCCAAGATGGAGAGTTGGTTGTCCCCGCCTGCGAGGGGGCAAAACTCGGGGTCCGCGCGGGTCTTTTGACCTTTTTTTTCCCCCTTGTGTGTGTTTCTGGAAATGTTTTGACATGATCGCTTTCATGGTGTCGTTTTTCTTTTTTCTCTTTTTTTATATCTATTCCACGCGCTTCCTACACTTCTGTATAGTATATTCTTTTCTCGCTTCACGACCGCCTGCAGGTTCAGCACGAGTAACTTACTCGGATAATTCTAATCTCTGTCGTCGACGCCTTTTTTCTTTTTGTTATCTTGTGGTGCATAGTCTCCTTTTTCCGTCTGGCGATTTGCTATGATATGTTTTGCTGCTTATTCGACGCGATGTTGCTGCGTGTAGAGTCAGAGTGGGGGGGAGAGTGCCGCGCATAGACACGAGAATACCAATACGATGGGATGCCTCACATTATAAACGGTGCCTGAAACCATGCGCGGGACACGTTTTTTCAATCATCACGGACGCTGGCGGCTTATCCGGAGCTAGTCAGGGCGTGGATGCGTCGCCGCGTGGTGGGACGGGGATCTCGTGTGCGGCTATCACTGGGCGTTATGACGATTCCTAACAGCGTATCGCCGTTCGTAGGTACATCCATCCTGCAAAGGCGGCGGGCTTGATCGCACTCTTATTCAAGTAGGACGGTGCTTGGTGCTCCTGCTTTCCTCTACTGCAGCTTGATCCTGTCCAGCGCGTCCCTCTCTGGCAAGTTGAATCGCGACGGGTAGAACAAGAACAACCGCAGCATCACATCCTCGTACGTGACTCGCTCCGTAGACCAGCCTTGCTCGTCTGTAGTGTTCTCCATGTGATTTCGTACCAGATAATGTGCAAGTGGACAGTTTGCTCCGACGCTCCTGCGGTTCTCCGGTAGAGGGGTTTCTGCGCATCAAGGATAGTCCTTTTCTCACCATTTGCCAATGGTCTCATTAGCACGGTCCCGACCTTTTTCCCCTGATGCAGGCAACGGTCTCACTCACGGCGTTCGTCGTCCTCGAGAAGCTACTGAACGATTTTCCGGAACGGGTTACTGGCTTCTGGCGCCGGAGATGCGAAGCGACCGCGCGATTTGCACAGGTACTGGTATCGTTTTTCCGAGCGTTCTTTCTCTTCTCGGTAGACATACTTGGCAAGTGAAGGGCGTCGTCATCCAAGGCGCTCGACGGAGAGAGGGAAGATGGGTGCCTATGAGAGAAATGACGCGGTAATGAAATTTGCTCACGTTCTTATACCGTACACGCTGGTCCCAGCTTTGAAAGGTCCATCCCTGATCGATGGCGCGCGCGGAGTCCGATGTTCTTGCGACAGGTGATAGCTCCGCCAAAGACTGATCCAGGTCTATTTTGTGGACATTGACTGCTGATTGGTCTTTACACACCGGCATAGGGACACTTCGGCAAATTAGACAAGCAAGTAGTAAAAACCAAAGGAGTGTGCGTCGTGTTACATAAATAAAAACAGTCGCGTATCTACAACATGATTCGCTGAAATTAGACATACTTTCGTTCCCCCTACTCTTCTTCCGTCATGATGCGGGTGAGTATCCTCGCGATCACGCCCGCAATCTCTTTTGCGATAGCCTGCTGCGCCTCCTGAACCCTAGGTACGACCCGCGCGTTGAACTTGTCTGGATGGAATCGCAGCACCTCCGACTTGACCTTGTCCCGGGCGCTCTTACCTTGCCCGTCCAGCCGCAAAGGATGGAACAAGAACGCCCGCACGTCTTGGTAAGTGATGTGCTCCGCAGACGACACCACGCCAAGCACGGGCCAGGGGATCTCAACCACGTTGATCGGCGGTATCGTGTTGCTCGTCCGTAGCTCTTGCCACTTGGCCTCGTAGACGGCAAATTGCTCGCGGACTTGCTCCTCCAGCGCAGTGTGGCGTGCTTGGCGCTCACGTTCCTGTTGTTCTCTAGCGAGGCGTGCTTGCTGCTCCCTTGCGAGGCGCTCCTGTTGTTCTCTGGCGACGCGTTCTCGCCGTTCCCTGGCGAAACGTTCCCGTTGCTCCCTTAGAATACGTTCCTGCGCTTCGCGAGCGAGCTGCTCCTTGCGCAGACGTTCGGCTTCTTCGCGTTCTACACGGGCCTTTCGTACCATAAACTCGATTTTCTGGCGAAACCTTCGCACTTGTTCCTCTCGCAGCAGGCGCTCCCTTTGCTTGCGTTCGATCTCCTCCAGTTCCTTGCGCCTCATCTCTGCCCACGCCCGCTGGAACCTATCCTGTCGCTCCTGTCCTTCGCGTTTTCTGCGTTCTTCCATTTCCTTTTGCTTTTCTTGGCAATAGAAGACTTTCTCAAGCTATGTATGGAAGCGGGCGTAGTAG
>JBBPMD010000306.1:0-30959 GCA_038090095.1 Zangia roseola
AGTCGCAGGGTGGCCAGCCGAGGCTGATAAACGGCGCTCTAAGCTTGAATCTTGGACCAATGTACGAGTATTGTTCCCTTCTCCGTCCCTTCCCAGACTCACCCTTCGTTTTGCAGCACCATTCCGATGCCACACAAATTCTGGCGGACTTACTCCAGCTCGCCGTTCACACCTGCTCAAATTCTTCGTCTCTCACTCGCGCGCTTGCACCCGCGTCTGCAAAGGGGGTCGCCACTTTTGGGAACACGATTTCCTCTGGCCCTTCTTCTCCGTCTAAGTCCCCTTCCAAGATCAGCGCACCCCGTGAACTTCCCCATGGCGAAAACGCTCAAGCGAGCTTTTGCCTTTCAACTCCTCCGCATCCCGTCCTCCCTTCCCACAACACCCGCACCAGCGTGGCTCCGACGTGCAGATGGCAACGTCGGCTCCAAATTCTTCTGGGCGCCAAGCCCTAAATGATCTGTGATCGGGTCTGCCTCAATTCACTGACATCCACCCCGGAAACGCCAAGATTACCGAAGTTGCAGACCGAAAGCTAAACGAAAACAAATCAGAAACTGGCCAGAAAAAGATCTCACGACGTTGTTTACTTGGCTGGTTAGGTGGTGTTGCCGAAAGTACCTGGATGTGAACTCTAACAATCGCAAAGCTCTTCGCGCTAGCGATGTCGTAGCTGTCATCGTGGAGTCCTCACTTGCCCCCATCTCGACGTCGGAAGCATCTAAATCACCCAAGCTGGTTACGTCACTATGTCCGTTCTTTCTTAAACCGCTGACCATTAATGGGCGAGAATGATTCGAGATGCTTCCTACCGCGTCAACTTCAGACATCATGGTGAATCCCCCATGGTGTCTGAAGTCCGACGAAGTCGTCGGAAAGCAATCTGGCTCCTTCACCAAGGCCTGGATCGAAAGCCTTCGGGAGTGCTGCGCTTGCAAGTCCCGGATCTAAAGCGCATCTAGACAGCGTTAAGCAACTCCTTACCCGAGGCCCACGCAGAGCCAGGCGGGGCAAGAGGAATCAGAGAAGTCAGGAAAAAATCAGACAAGAGCTGGAACAGCACGACTGGCCTGTAACAGTGCTTCCCCTCATTTGCGTTTGTTATCTATTTACGATACCTTCCTTCGTAACGTCCTTCATCAAATTGACCTGCGGTACCTTATGGGCACCGGTACCTGGTGCTTGACATAGGCAAGCTCGGAGGATAGCTCGGAAAGATAAGGAGCAGCACTTCCGTCGTTGGCTGCGTTCGTCGGAGTTGAGCAAGATGGGGGGATGACAGCGAGATACAGACGTCCTTGTATACTAGTTCAGGACAAAGAGACCGAATATGTAAAGAAAGGCTCAAAGGGAAACATCAGACAATACAGAAAGATGAAAGGAAAAGAACAATGAAAGCAGTCGAAACGTATCGTAGGAAACGGTCTTTGTGGAGGAGGGGAGAGCAATGTACAAGGAGCGGTAGTAGAGACGCGTGACTCCAGCGTGCGTTCCCTCAAGTTACATCCTTATTAGTATTCCGGCCAAGCGTACTTTAACGAGTGTACAGTTGTTCACAAGAAATGAAACACTACCGTACGCTAGTCAAGGTTATTCAGAGACATTTCCTGCGCCTTATACATCAGCTCCTTCAGTTGCTCCGCAACGTGGGCATCGGCCGCCACTGGTCCCCCCAGGCGGCCTATCAACCCATCGGTGTCCCCTTTTGTTTGTTCTACTGATTCTCTTCCGACAATCTTGATTGTGAACCCATTAGAGACGCTCGGGAGCCGTATGCTGGGCATAGGACGTTGGCCAGGTCGTTGGAACGGATTAAACTCGATAGGATATTCCCGCGGTTTCACCAAATCCTCCGCCTGCGCCGTGCTCAGACGCGGCACGAGACTCGGGAGCGCATGATGGATTATCTTTGAGAACGACTGCGTCTGGACCTCTGCGGACTGCTCCGCATACTCTGTCGCGCCAAAGGGTATATCCTCTATGAGGCAAAACAGGATGACAGACGCCCATGTTTTGTAGCTGAGTAACCCTGCGTTGAGGGCGACGATGGCATCAGGAATATTGTTGGCCAAGGCGGTAAAGCGCGGGTCCCAGTTCTCGTACTCTCCGTCGAGGTATATGGTCAACGTGCTCTGTCCCATGGACGCAGGGCTCTTATATGTGTACACCGGTTGGCCTTTTTTCGCCTTTGCGGCAAGACTGTTCTTGGTCGCTCGTTGCACGATCGTGTGCACAGCGTAACCGTAGAACGTCAACTTCAAGTCCGTGTACGGTAATAGCAATACCAGCTCCGAGAAGCTGCCGCTACCGTTGAGATTAAGACAGGATGAAGTCTGGACATACTTACATCGGAAGCATGTTGAGCTCAACTTCCGGACCGAGATAGTGAACATTGAGTGTCTGTCGACGCTCGGGCGACCCGCGGGTTGAACTCGCGACCTTTAAGACATCGACAAGCAGGCGGTATACAGTGAGAGGGTAATGCATGAGGAGTGCGGCGGGAGAGCCGAAAGGTAAGGAACGCCACTCGTACCACGACTTCCAGTCAACCACGTTAGTTGAGGATGCTATCTGCGGTTCGCGTCCAGGTTCGAAGCGCAACTTAGGAATGAACTTGTCCTCGAGTTTCCAACCTGCCTGGTCATCGAGATGCTGATTAAGGAGAAGTAGGTACCCGTCTTGGTAGCTTTCATCTGGATCAATACGGTACGGGCTATCGCGGGCAAGCCAGGTGTTTGGCTGAGCCTGATGAGGAGCGCTACCCCCGGCCTCGCTCCAGTAGCCGAAGCCTTTATCCCCGAGAACGCCAAAGTAAGCGCGTATGATGGATTCAGGAAAGGTGCCGTCCGACTCGATTTTCCCCCAGGGGAACAGCTTGAGAATAGATCGCACATCTGCTACCCTGAGCATGTGACGCTGCATAGTGATCAGGATGACTCTTTGATGGTAAGTCGGGTCTGAGCATTACCCACCTGGTTTCTTTCACAGAAAACCTTGTGGCCCTCGGTACCAAACCGCCCCGACTTCCATTCCGCGACTTGACACTGGCACGAACGTCAGTTACTCCGGGAAATACCCGATACCCAATCAACTCGGCACGTACTTTTCTGGAGCAGTAAACAGCTGATTTACACACTGAACATATGAGGGGCTATTGACAACAAGTTGGTGAACAATATTGTACGCCCCCTTGAAAAGAATGAGCACCTTCCGGCCCAAATGTTGTGACAAGGAATCATCGCATCTGAAGCAAGCTGGCATGATACTGAAGTCTAGTTTTTCTGGCTGACCGTCTGGACGGGACAGCTCTTCTTTGAGTTTAGCTGCTCCAAGGTAAGTTATGCGGTTGAGGTCCGCGGCCGTGGGCATTGACTTTCTCGATGACATGTAGGACAAAAACGGTGAGGAAAGATCGATGGTGGCAGGAGACAGGAATCGGACAAAACGCGCTTTAGAACCCCAAATGCGATGGTCCAGATCTAACTCGGTCGCGTACGCGTCCAGGAGGCTCGATCGATAATTGTCACAAAAAAGGAAATTTAGTACACGTTGCGCTACTATACCTTCCATCATTGCACTCCAACCATGATCGATGCATGATACGTGTAGCACGCACGCTAGAAAAAAAAAACCTACTCTCCCGCTTGGGGAGAGAACACGTCCTGAATTCACTGACTGAGAATCCAGAGGGAGTGGAGTGCAAAGTGTTGATAATCCTCTTCCGTAATTGTTTCCTTCGGATGCCCACGATGCACAGCCACGCGTTTCCGTCACTTCGTCTCCGCATTATATGACCCGATCTTGGTTGCTCAATCGTTCTGCGCATTTCAGATTTCTGAGGAATATCGCAGTGGGATGTCTCCATGTCTGTCTGTTTAATCTCACTATGTTCACCATTGACGCAATATGACCTCCCAGGCTGTCAATATTACCTGTTTTCTACACATCTTTAAAGAAAATGTTGGAAGTCCTTGTCTGGTATGCTTATTTACGTTCGGTTCTTCCCAAACGTGAACGATCGCCAGACGTATGGTCCATCCATGCTCCCTACGTTCGAGTCCTCTGGCGAAATCGCAATCGAAAGCATCTTGTCCCACCGGCTTGCGCCATATAACTTGATTCGAGGTGACCTGGTTTCTCTTAAATCACCCGTCAAGCCAGATAGAATTATCTGTAAAAGAATCATTGGCCTTCCAGGAGATGTCATTTGCGTCGACCCAACAGGTTCGAAGGCTCCCTCGACGGAGCATGTTGTTGTTCCAAAAGGGCATGCCTGGATAGCGGGCGATAATGCAGCATGTTCCACTGACTCGAGAGACTATGGTCCCGTCTCTATGGGTTTAATAAGAGGCAGGATAATTGCTAGGGTATGTGACGTATACACCTCGCTCACTGAGGAGTATGTCAATCCTTCTTGGCAGGTGTTTCCTTTCAGTAGATTCCACGTGTTCACACCTCAAGATACATATATTGACGAACGTGATGGATGAGGATTACACTGGTCTAGCGTAGAAGGGTAGCTATCGGACATGATGCATGATGCATGGATGGCAGTAAGTAATGTGGCGGTAGCCGTTGTCATCGTACAAAGTTCATCGAGTAGCCTCCTTGACCATTTGGTTCGAGCTTGAAATTGTCGGTGGAAAGCCCGAAATTCCCTAGGTAGTTAACCATTGGCCTGGACCATTGACCATAGACAATGAAGGCACACCAAGAATAGTATTCCCGAGACCTTTCAGCTTGTCCATCATCTCAGTTGTCTCTTTTTCCTGGGCTGCTCGTGCGCGGGGCTCTAACGACTGGAAAGCCTTCCTTGTCTGCGACAACTCTGCTGATCCCGGCGGAAGGAGCTCCATGAGTAACTTGTAATCTAGTTGCCCCGTCAGCAAAGATTGCCAGTCTCAAATTCACCGAGCATGAGACCTTCTTGGGCACTGGATAAGGATGTCCATGTACCGATCTTCTCGTTCGACGTTGCCCTTCGTTGAAGGGCCTTGACATAGTGGGGATCGTCACTAAGAGCTGACTCTAGTGTGGGGGCGTTCTTAACTGTACTAGCTCAATAGCCTCACCTTGAGAACATGCATCCACCACTCCTTTATGATCCTCCTGTTCAGAGATCTGATAAATTTGGTTTATCAACGGAACTCGCACTACTCACCAACTTTGAGAGGCATGCACCGATATTCGCATGTAGGACCGCTCGTGCCTTCGCGCACTGAGAATCAAGTGGATCCGGTGCGTCTGGCACGGCATCCGCAGCGGGATCTTGGGTTGATGGTTCCTGGCTAGATTCCTCGGAATCACCGCTGGTTTGGTCAAGCTCTGGCTCAGCCGATGGTTTCCGTGGAGGCAAGTGGCCAAGTGCCGTTCTGTATGACACGAGGGCCTCGGTCCACTTTCTGGCTTTGAACAATTCATTCCCTTCAAGTTTCAGCTCGTCGACCTTGCCTAGAGCATCCATGAAGTGAGATTCGGACATTTACGTTAGAAAGCTATGGGTTAGTGGTTGTGGAGTGACTACTCATCGGGTCTTTCCGACATTGCCAGCACTAACATTAATATTGACAGCGTCATGGTGACACGAGAGCACGACGTGTCCCGGATCAGCCAAAGGTGCAATCTATCTTCTCTTTCCACATCTTCCAGCTTGCTGCGTGAGCTTTCGCCCTTTCGTTCTCCCTCCCGTCCTTCTTTCTGCCTGGCGCAGGTGTCACTTTCACTAGCCATAGGTACTTCCCGATCTCTACAGACTCATGCTGTTCATCAATTCTACTGTCCCTGCCATACACATCGTCCCAGCGTCTCCTCGGGAGACTGATGCGGAACCCTACCCTACGGGCTTATCTGCAAAGATGGATCAAGAGGAAGATGGATATAGACCGGTGCGGTTGTCATTGCCGCCTATCGCCAGTACCCCACGGTATCCTCCATCTTTTCGTCCATCCGACAAGGGACTCAGTCGCGATGAGTTCAAGTCGCTGCTTAAATCATCGCGTGACCAAAGAGTCAAGCTCGGGGCGCAGAAGCCATCGTCCGATCTGCGAAAGGGGTCAGCGCTCAGACAACGTGTGTGTTCCCTAACCGCGCCGTGGAGGAGATACTCACGGCGAAATGCAGTCGAGCGTACTGCTCGTTTCCTTTCCAAGGTCGGGAAGGCTTCGTGTGCTGCGACTGCAGCCGTCCCCGAAGTTCATCACCCTTTCCCGTCTTGCGGGTTCACATCCAGATCCGCGCTCGACGTCACGACAGATAACCCGGAGGATGTCATTACGGACCATCCGTTTCACTGCTCAGGGTGGGATGGGCAGGGAGGACACAACTCAGAGCTGCCCCCGGCTTTGCCGAAGAAGCAGAGGCGCGCTCCACCTTCTTTAGACGAAATCACAGCTCGTCTGAAGCCATCACATCAGTTCTCTGGACAAGTGGCGCGTTGCCAATCTCGCCTGCCCAACTTCTTGAGAGCTTTGAACTTTTCATCTGGTTGTACAGGGGAACGGCCTCGGGTTATCCCTGTTCGATCGCTCGCTCTCAACGATGAAAAGTTCGACATCACTTTCGGTCGGTCGGTTGTCCACCCACGTCGCCCTGGCGCATGCACTTTGAAATTGGGAACGAGGCATCCTATCATTCCGCGCGCAGCCCGCATTATGACAGCACCCACACTACAAGCCAATCGTGCTGCCACTGCGCGAGATATGATCACGACCCTCAGGCGACGCAGCTCGCATCCTGGCCTGGAACTTCATCATGAATACACACAGGCTAGCATCGAGGCGAAGAGACGCAGTTCGCCGGCTAAGCTGCACGACGGATGGGTCGGCTTTGATAGTGCTCCACTTTCGTTACATTACCTTTGAAATCAACGGCAGGTACCAGGGTCTGATCTTGTCATTCGTTTTCAGGTTTGTCATACCAAGTACCATGCTCAATCACAATTTCTCCCAACACAGAACTGATAAAGCGGTTAATTCTAACGTTTGCCCCTGCGGGCACATTAACAAAGGAGAGATGGGCCGCAAAGCAGTCTAGAAATCGGATGTCAGTGATGAAATGCTAGGAAATTGGCGTGGCTTGAAGCGATACCATATGGTAGGAGTAACCGTGATAATTCCACTATTGGGTCCGCCTAGGGTAGGTGAAAACTCTTTGACATGTGTGAGGGGATCATTTCCACGATTGCACCGTTCTCCATCGATGTTCCCGAGTATCCGAAACACTGTTGGAAGGCGCAATCTCTGGCGGTGGTGTTGGCACTTTTCCACGAAGCCTAGTAATGACCCCAATCCGTTGGTCTATAACTTCATCAAGCGCCATGTCTGGACGGTTTCAAGGGACTTACTGTAGTCGGTCCTGACGTACTCATCCATCAATTCCTCATCAGAATCAACCAATGGGTCCGTGGATGTCACAACATGCCAAGCGTCTGTTCGTGTGTAATGACGTTTTGTAAGCGACACAAGACAGCGAATTCAGGTACTTACGCTGAAGCATAGTACGCTGTGGTCCACGCATACCGCTAGTAGACCTCTCTGTGGCGGTTCTTGAAGGACGGTTGAAACCCAAAGCTGAGTGAACTAACCTGCGTAATGCGATGCGGCTGCAGACCGCTGGGGAGGCATGTAGTGGATATAAGGCTTCTCCCGGGAACCATCCTGGGATTGCCTTGACGGACGCGAACGATGTGAACTAGGTTCAGGCACTACATGCAGTCAGCAAGTCACTCATCGTTCGCAATCCGCGATTTGGACAGTACCTCGCTGCGACGACGACGAAACCACGCCTTTCGCCTTCTTCTCATTCTCCAGGGAATTCACTAAACGTTGCAGAAATACATTACGCTGTGCAGACATGGTTCTTCCCCACTCGATTTCTTCGGGTATGTCGACATTCTCTTCGGCTAGCTCGGCGTCCGTTAGCCGGCTTAGCCAGGGAACCTTTCCGGTGTTCTGACGCGAGTAGTCGTCGCCGTAGGGATTTGGCTGATCTGGACCTTCAAGGTAATGAAACATAAGCCACAGAAAGGCCCTTGCTCGATCGGCGGAGGCAATGTTGATCGGAAGAAAGAGATCGAGGAAATTCAACGGTGGGTCAAAGTGGGTGGCAGCAAGAGGCTTCATTGAGTTAGTAAAATTAATGTTATATGACCGACGGACAAGACCCACGGCAGCATGGTTTGCGAGAACGAAAATCAGGTTGACGACGCTTGTCGGAGGAAGGTGGCGTGCGCGCTAAAAAACTCATTGTAAAGCTGCGAGGGAAGGATGAGAACAGAGACGCACGCTCTTCTCGAGAATTTCTTCTGGGGTAGACGGTGGCATCGACTTGAGCTCTGATGGAAGGAGGGCCGCTTTCAAACAATTCTTGATCCGGGGTGCATCCTGCGCATTTCCGTCCGTCTTCTGTAGAGATGGGACAGGGTGGTAAGTCCGAAGAGCAGTCTTCATTTCCGGGAAGACTAGGGAACTCGATCAGATTAATTGAATAACTATGTACGATCCATAGTATCAATGCATACACGCCATTGTTGTATTGATCCGTCCCACGTTTGTCAATAAGGAAATCTTGGCGAGTTCGACTGCAAAGGCCGGTGTCTCGATCATTTTATCCTTGAGCACCTTTGAGCATTTGCTAGAGTGGTACAGCGCATTGACGTAGAGATCGCGGAAGTTGACCTTGGAGGAAGTGCCCGGAGCTTGGCTGGTGAAGACGGCTTTGGTGTCTGAGAAGATGTGGTCGAGAAGATCGTATTGGACATCCTCTCGGGTAAGTGGCTCGGCGTCGTTGCGCTTAATCGGGAGCGCTTTACGACTGAGGTACCCCACACTAAAATGCAAGGGCGGTAAGTAAGAGTTACAGCACAAGTGGAATCAGCACACACAGCGGAGCGGACTCGTGCGGCCAACCGGAAGGGTCAGTGGTGGATGTCATGAGAGACACGAGGCCGTGAGGCGAGCTGCCCTTGTTACTACACTCGTTCGCACGATTCCCGACATTGGCGCCATCGATCGGTCCCGATGGCGGAGGCACAATAGCCCAACCAAGGAGGCAAACGTGACCCGACGCTGGACAAATAGGTCAATGACACGCACAACGCTCCCGCTGCTGGTGTCGACGACGACAACGACCCGGACAGCGACGCACAAGCAATGAGTATCACGTAATTTATTATATCTTTTGCTCACGGTCGCAAGTTTCACCTTGAGCACCATCACCCAAGTCGACCCGATGGACTCCTCAAACACGTCAGAGGCTCTCAATGCAATGGAAGGTCTAGGTTTCGACGACGCGAGTAAGGTGCGTATTCTTCTGCAACTCGCATTGCTGGCCCACCATCTCTGTCTCGCAGAGGGAGATACAGACAGCCCTCGTGCAGGGTCAAAGACAAGCACAGGCCCACGGTCAACTCCTCGCTTTCACCAGTATGTGTTGGGACAAGTTGAGCGTGTTTTTTCCAATTCAGATTTCATGTCTTATACATTCAACAGGTGCATCACTGGGACGCCAGGCAGTCGTTTCGCTCGCGGCGAGGAGGCATGTATCGCAAACTGCATCGAGCGCTTCGTGGATACCAGTGAATATTTGCTTGGCCAAATCCAAAAGCAACAGCAATTGCAGCATGCTCAAAAATCGTCTTGATGTCAACATAATTACACCCTCGCGCATCCCTTACATGTACATACCGAGCGTGCAACATGTCCTAGCTACAACACCAAGTTCGTGAGCCTCTTCCACCAATATACCACCACTAATGGAGCGAAGAAACAATAAGCTTCCGCAATTTCCCACTTATTCCGCACCTCCAATGGAATTTCCACCGGCTGTTGCTTATTGGCTGTATCTGCTTCTAGGGACCTGGTGATATAGACATCTTTGTCTGTCCATAACGTCCGGAGCCACATGTCGAATATGTCTTTCTCGCGCTCGGTGATATCAAACTCTGCAGAGTTGTTCAGAGAGCCGTTTGGTATGCTCGACTTTGAGATGCTTCCTATAGGTACATCGTTCGCAACGTCGAATATCCGCAAGTGCATGTGAACACTCGGCGGTGGAACTCGATCACAGAATATCGACCGCAGGGTATAGTAGGATTGCCCGTAACCCCTGGCAGGGATACCTAAGAGAAACGTGAATTAATCCTTGTCATAAGGGTCTACATAGTCCTACCTGGGTAAATAACCGTTATATCAAGCAACTTGAGCGTGGGTAGTCGAGGAGCAAGTGACCGTAGGCTATAATGTAGCCCCGTCGACCGCGGAAGGAGCATATTATTAAGGTCCGGCTACATTCCAACCGTTAGCGCCAGGGGACAAAGCTTGAAGGTTTACGTACGACCCCTGTTTTCTCTGCATACTTGGTGCTGATCGGACGTGTATCTTTGCTCACAAGGGTTCCCTCGGGGAATAAGATGAAGGTGAACGGTTTGTCCTCCTCCTGTGCCTTCTTCCCGAGTTTCAAGAGTGATCTCCCCAGATGTAGCTTATCGGATGTCCATGAACGGGCGAGAAATATGAATCTATACATTTGCATACCCTACCAAAAGTTCAGTAGCTTGCCAGCTGACCCGGCACAGCTCGTACCGGCCCGATGATAGGAATCCATTTGAAGGAATTTTTCAAGACGATGAAGACATCCTTGTGCGTGCCCGCAAAATACGTCAAAGACCAAACGTACAGCCAGTCTGAATAGACCTAGGACCGTAACCGGATCAGCCAGCCTCCTATACAAGAAATACACGTGGTTCGTACCTGGTGGTTTGATGTGATGACGCACCTAGACGGCAGGTGCAAAGATGTAACCTTGCCCGACGCGTCACGTTCCACAATACTGTGAATCTCTTCTTCCGTAAGCTTGCCCTGGCCTTCAGTCTCAAACGTGATGGACAACTTGGTCGGAGCGAACCATTGGATCATTAAGTCTGCGAAAGTATATCTTACAGATATAAAAATGCGCATCTCGAGAACGACCCACTTAAAAGGGTAGCAAATGCGCCCTTGGTATGCCTTATCCCCTCGTCATACAGCTTCGTCGATTTTGGCCCCGGAATGAGTTTCAGTGGAAGGAGAAAGAAGACTTGGAACCCGTGGACCATAAAACAACCTGGAATAAATAATAACAAGAATAAGAATCCGTTGAGAGTTTGTGTCCATGTCCTGGGGGGTCGTGAGTAGATCGGTAGCTGGTATTGCGGTTGAAGGGCTGCTATGGTCATCACGGAACGCAGGATGCAAGGACGTTTGCGTGGTCGCGTTATTGAGAGTCTAGGGATGTCTATTTGAGCAGCGGTCTTGATGTAAATGCACAACCAAGTCCGTGCGGCAAAGGCTGATGTAATGAAGGTGACGGTTCGCTCAATTTCCGACAGCACGTGGGTCACAAACGGCTTGCCAATCATTGTGCCTGGTAAATTAGCTGTAGTTTCTGCAACTGCATGTATACCACTTTCCCTGACAAAGACGTAGTGTGCAGATTTGAATGCGCCTGCTAAAATAGCTAGCATGGTCCCAACTAGCTGTCGTCTAAAGGCACCCGTCCCTCCGTTTCAAGTGATAGGTATCAAATAGCCAGTCCGTACGTGTATCACGCGGCAAACAATGCAGCTGCAATGCCCATAAGATACGAGATTATCGGGACTGCGATAGCAAGGACCACGGCGATTACGACGCAAATGAAACATAGCAACGTCCACACCATCCAACCAACCATCGTGTGAACGAACGTGCTTGGAGTGTCGAACAAATATAACCTTTGCGCCAGTGTGGATGCACAGGCCCGCAGTAAGTCTAGAGGAACCAGCATCACGCACAACATGAAATTAACAAACGCAATTCCAAAACACGCCTTCGCCCATCTAATTGAGTTGACGATACAGAAGACGGCGTAAAAGATGGTCGCGGAGCCTTGTACGATGGCGAAAGCTGGAACGCAGGGTCGTGAGCCTCACACATGAAATGTCATAGCTAAATACCTAGTCATTCTCCGACATCACGGGGTTGATGGTCATTGAGCTATTGTGTGGCTGTGAGGTGATCAAGGCGAAAATTCTAATTAACCACTTCGAGTCGCTGGTCTGATGTCCTCCCACCTCGAACCCCTTTCTGAGCCGCCGTCTCTCAGAACAAGCACCTCCTCGTACGGACACGACTCTGAAAACAGCCTCTACATCCAGAACAGCTTCCTTGACGATCATCCCCAGGATGTCCATGCTTTTTACAAGAGACATTCGCGTCGCCCTACAGAGCAGGACAGGAGAAAAGTCTCTGACTCTGCCTTTGCCTTCCCTACCTCAGGTCACACCGCCCCCTTTCTTTCTCGCGACGACCTTACCTCCCGGCACCCCCGCATTCGCACTCGAACAGGCCCTTCGTCCAGCTCGAAATGGCACGACGATCCCGTTCCACCCTTGAGGTTTTCCGGAGCTTCAAGTCTCGAGGATCCTCCTCCGACACCTACCATGCGTGGCTTTCCTGTCCTCGACTTTCCTGTCGTCGTCGCTGCTCCGATCGCAGGAGTCGAGACTTTGGATGCACTGGTAGACGGCATGAATGGAATGGCCGGCGCATCCACGGATGATTTTTTCTCGCGTAACCCACCGAACTCGTCGCGTTTCGCATATGCTGGTCATCACTCTTTATACCAACCTCCGCTCCCAATACCTCCCCCCGGTGTCGTACTTGGAAAGGGAAAGGGTAAGGGTAAAAGCAGAAGACGCGAGAGGCCTGTTACCTCGGAAGACGACGACGACACGCCAACCGCAAAACCCCCTCGTTCCCATCCGCATTACCGCCATAACCCTCTCCCTACTTTCTCGCGGAAACTGTCCATGTCCACCATTACTATTGATTCTACTCTCAACGATAATATTTCCCCTCCCATTAGCGACTGCAGCCACTCCTCGCCCAATACCATACAGCTCACAGTGCGCCCACGGACTGTAATTCCTTCTATATCTGAAATTATTCGCAATCACGCCCCATATGCACTCGAACGCAAGCGTCCACCATCCGTACATATCCCAGGTCACGCTCATGCCAATGGTAGTTCTTTAGTGGGTCCGGAAGAAGAGGAATCCGAACCGGAGCCTCTGACCCCTGACGAGGAAGCTGAATTTCTCAGTCGGTCGTCGATGGACAGTATTGAGCACGAAGTCCGACGGACCTACAACAATCAAAAGAATTCTCAAGTGACAGCTTCATCTTCCCGTGGCCCTCGCGCTCCACCCCTCGCGTCTTGTCCTTCTAACACCTCTGATGGCTCCAGCGCTCGTCTTGGCGCCCGCCCAGTTGCCTCCGACACGTATACCCACTCATCCTCAACAGCCTCTGCACGTACCTCTCAGCAGTCATTTGACCCAACTCCGTTTTCTGCCTCTCCAACGTCCACATCCCAAGCAATCGCCGAGTACTTGCGGTCTGCACGGTTAACGACGTTGCTGAGGCTGACACGATATCCACACGCGTCGTTGGACCACCCACTCACAGTTAGCCTTGCGGATATGGGAGATCCAAATGGCTTCCCGCTCATCGTGTTTCTTGGGCTGGGTTGCGTGAGACATATCATGGGCCTTTACGACGAAATGGCCGATTGCCTAGGTCTTCGCTTAATCGCCATCGACAGGTAAATCAGCCTATGATCATGATATTGATGTGAGCTCACACAAATGTGTCAGATGGGGACTTGGTCGTACTGAAGTACCTCAATCGAAATCTGCTCGTGGCATCATGGAATGGGCCTCCGCCGTCGAGGAAGTGCTCGACCAGCTCCAAATCTATGAATGCAGTGTCATGGCTCACTCTGCTGGAGCTCCGTATGCCTTGTCCTTTGCTAATCGTGTGCCTGAGCGCATCAGGGGTGATCTCTGTCTCCTGGCTCCATGGATAGGTGGTGGAGAAAGTGGTATGTAACACGACTACTCACAGTACCTTATCACTGAAGACCGTTTACAGGTGGTTACAAATGGCTGAAATATGTCCCCAATGGCATTCTGAAGACTGCCCAAGCTGCGGAGTGGAAAATACAGGCGTGGATGCTCGGAAAGCCCCCCACGATCGCCTACCGCGGAATAGGTTATACAGCTCCGCCATCCCCGTATGGCAATCAGCCGGATACTACCGCGGAGTCAGATCTGTATCCACAACCGGAACAAATCAGCAAATCTAGTGTCTATCCATCCCAGTCGGACGCTAAGAGACGGATGAGCGTAGCATCCAGTTTGTTCAGCGATTACGATGATTTGAGGGATTTCGACGGTCGATTTGGAAGCCAGAGCACGCTAGGGGCGCGGTCCATGAATCAACAAACGAGGCGGAAAGCTTCCAGGGGTATTCTCGGGCGACTGAAACCATCCAAATCTACATCTCAATCACAGCCTCCCTCGCCGGCCGCGGACACCGTGCATCATTCCACTGTAGGGAAGAAACTGAAGACTCTACGGTCAATGGGCTCGTTAAAGGGTAGGGCAGGTACTGGCAACTCCAGGATTGATAAGACGAATCTACCCAGCCCACAACTCCCTCAGCCTATTTCTGTAGACGTCGGATTAGGTTTCGGTGACTTCGACTGGAACAACAAACCTGCGACCCCGATACCCCGAACGTTGACACCGTCTCCTCAGGACGGACTCGACACTACTCAATCAACCGACACTAACGTCGAGAAGGCGATCCTTAAATCGCCCCTTCCAAGACAGGTGGGACGTCGTTCCATCTCATTCAGCGCATCCAGCGCGGTTGTTCCCAGGTCAAGCCCGCCAAGCGCAGTTTCGTCACCCCGAAACAGCATAATCTCCTCACCATCTGGCAATGTAATTACGACCACCTCAAATGCTTATCAGGCCGCACTGGGAAACGCCCTAATTGCCGCATCGCACGCTGAGGCATCGAAAGGCACACACAGCGACTTATTGCAGATTCTGAATCACGAAAATCGTCCGTGGGGCTTTTCATATACCGACTACCCCCACAGAGTTCGTGTCTGGTATGGTGACCGAGACGAGAAGATCGCAGAGAACGCGGTAAGATGGATGGAACGTATGATGGGCGAGGATCGGTGTGACGTGAAAGTCGTCAAAGGTGCCGACCACGCCCTCATGTACAAGAGCTCTGTGGTGGTCGAGCTCTTAGAGTGCGTTCGAGAGTTCTGGTGACCTTGGTCACTGCCCTCCATGCCCACTGATACCAACATTTCTTCATTCCTTTCACCTTTCAACTCCGTTCGTTTCCAGTGGTGCAAATTCAGCCTTGCATCCTGACATGCTCAGCATCCCCTCTTTTACGTTTTTTTAACGCAGCTGAACGAGTTTCTTCGTCTGACAGAACGTTGGAAGGATCTTCAATGTATTATTCTGCCTAGTCACAGCTAGTATTTCCAGTAATAATGTTTGTTTAGACATTAGACATAATTAATGTCAATCTGTACTGGCGCAACGTCTTCTGAATGAGCAGTAGCCGTCTCATTATATACTTATTGCCAAGCTGGTCGGGAAATGACGGAGGGTGATATGTAATTGTAAAATATGTCTGTAACTTGCGGCGCGAAACATGGCTGGGGACCGAACCAGAAAAACAAATGTAGTTCATACGCGGGATCACTTAATGTAGTTCTTTGCCAAGTCTCCGCGATCTTCGTGGGGGTCCTCGAGTTCTGACTAGTAGACGGACCACGAGGTCAGCTGGCAAGCAGATCGAGTCGAACCAAGGCATGATGGAACGGACATGTGCGGCACAGTCCGTGCCCAGCCTGAAAGGTACGACGTTGCGAACCCCAAATCAGCTCAAATTTCGCCGTCACAAGCCCCCGCCCAGTGGGGAAACCGGGCCAGTGCCTGTCGTCAATGTCAGAAAAAGGAGACCTACCCAAGAAAAAGGCAACAGCCAACCCTGGCGGACCCGAAACGCAAGACATGCCTTCGTCCAGGAAAAGGAAGGCCGGACGAACGCTCGTCGACAGAGACCCCTCTGCACACTCAATAGGACTTGTCACCGCCGGCGTGCATGCCGAACCAACGCCAGGGGGGTTCCAGGGTCGTCGGTCTGAACGTGAGCGCTGCATGTCCTGTTAACCCTATTTTCTTTTGACAACGTTTGCAGTGGTGCCTGTCCAGCCAGCTGCGCTGCAACGTCAACGTCAACGACACCCGCAACCGCTGCCAGCACATCGTCGGATGTCGTCTATGGACGCGCACCGTCCCCGCAGATCTGGGAACGTGTCTATGCCTGGTTCGCGACCTCTCCGAACCAAACGAGCCAGTGTACCCCCAGGTCCACCTCGTACCATGCTACAGCGTACGTACACGTTAACAAAGTCTCGCGCTTTTAGTTCGCCAACTCGCTGCACTTATGCTACAGATGCTTGGCACACTGTGCTTAACTCTGACCCATTGGTGGATTCCGATGAGGAATGTCCCGACGAACACCTTTGGCTCGACTATAGTAGGTCGCCTGCGCGTGTTGCATATTCCAGTTTGCTTATCTCAGCTTTAGATCGGCGAATGCAGGTCATAACGCGTTTACGAGGACGACCCCCAACTCCCGAACTGGAGTACGGTCAATCTGTGCCAGCCTAGCCATCACATATCTTCAGTCGGGTCTTACGCGAACCTGGCGTCGTTCTTGATCCGTATGAAATGTACCTTTCACTATGCACAATCTTTTTGCGAAGAATATATTATAGCGGTGAAAATCGAAGGGATATAGTTAGGAGGCCCAGCGACGAAAAATAAGGCTAAACGTCGCAAAGGAAGATGAAAGAGCAGATGTCGCTGAACAGTCTAGTCCCGGATGATAGAATACATGTGCCTCACGAACGGAATACTACACGACGACAAAATCCATCCCAATTTCTGATCACTCCGCGAGCCATTTCTCGCATTTCTTCGCGTATTTGTCCAACAACTGGGCAAGGTCACGAATGACGAATGTTAGAACAACACTAGCAAAAAACTCCGAAGCGCGTTTTAGCTTGACCTCTGCAGCCGTTCTCAGATCAACAGGAAACGCGGTATAAATAGGTGCCATGGGTTGTGAAAGTAGCGCTTTTGAATGTTCATCGAGCAGTTGAGCATGCGCAAAGAGTCTGCCCAATCCAGCCACATACACCGCGGGTGAGTCAAGACTATCGCATCCGTTGAACTTCTAATACACGCCAAGTTAACAAGAGATCACGCACTTTTTACCGTTGGTGAACTTGTCGAATTGTCGAGTCAGCTTTCCGCCCCATGATGTCACCTAGCAGATATCATGAGTTCGTTATGGCCAGAGACTACACACATTGGTCACCTACCCCACTTTTCTTGGAAACGAAACCTTCCCCTACGCCAAGTTTTTTGCCAAAATTTGCAACCACACTGTCGCATATTGACGAGAACTCCTCGAGCTTGATCACCCACGCCTCTGCCTCTTTCCGCCCGACACTTCCAATCCCAAGTGCCAGCCCGCTGCATACACTTCCAGCACCAAAATACTCGACGCTGGATTGTTGCATCTCTTCCAATGCTGAGCATAGCACTTCTACGACGCGTACCTTCTCCGGGACATTATTGAGTTTTGCTCCTCCTTGTGACCAGACACCCTGGGGAACATGTAACCGCCGCGTGATATACCCACCTGATCTTGAATTCATGGTGTTCGCGAGCAGAGCCATCATATGGTAGGGCTTTCTTTGACTGTCAGTTGGAGGAGCAGGTGGAAGGGGAGAAGTTGGTGTGGTGGGGATATTCGTAAGCATTGCGGATGGAGGGAGAAGTGTCAAGGCGGGAGGGGAGAGGAGTTCAGACTGTACAAGGACTTGTAATTGAGTCTGTACATTGAGGCTGAAGTTCTGATTTAGCCTCGAGGAGGTAGAGACTTTGCGTCCATTTGAAAGTGTGCTATGGGGAAGCGGGGGACGTTGGGGTTCGAAGGGAGATATCCGTCCATTAACGACAGATGGTCGACGGCCAGGCTGTGACGAAGCTCGACTGCGTCCCGGAGTTGGAGCAATACCCGAGCTCGAAGGAGAAGTCGGTGTTTTAGCAGGTGGCTGTATGAATGAGGATGGAGGGTTCGATTCAGTGGGTGATGAAGATACCGTGCCAGTTGTGGACGGTGGAACTGGTATCTTGCTCCGACGTTGATGTATGGTGCCCATAGCAATTGTCGAATTGATCAGAGGCTGACCACCCGTCACGCTGAGCGACTCTCCTCGAGGGCGAGAAGCGATAAACTGAGCAGGAACCGGAGACCCTGGAGGTCTTGGGGTGGCCATTGGCGCCGTAGCAGTACGAAATGGATGGGCTGCACTGGTCGGAGAAGGAAGTGGGGGAAGTGGATGGGAATCACGTTTTGCTAGACGCGGGGTGTCAGCGCGTCGAGGAAGAGAGGCAGTGAAGTCATCCTCGAATTGCATGTCGTCTTCCTGTGGAAGGCCATCAATCCTGACACCTTCTTCCGTGACTGAGGTGAGTCTGGCTCCAGAGCCTGTCCGCGTGTGACCGAGAGAGTTCACCCGGGGCCTGGCAGCCTCCAAAAAGCGAGCAGTTTGTGAAGAGGGGTGTGTCGACTCGGGAGGAGGGGGAGGGGGAGATGATATCGGAGGCGGCGCAGCAGGAGGGAGCACAGAAGCTGCTCTGGGTCTGCCGACGACTGGTGTTTGATGCTGGGTGCGGTTTACAGGAAGAGTTGAAGTACGACTAAGAGTAGCCTGTTTGCTGACAGGGGATGACTCTGTGTCCGCTGAAGCCGCATAAGGATGTTGCGATAACGAGTTTGAGGAAAACTCCTGCGAGATATGGACGGCGTTAAGCATGGCAGAACCGATGCCCTCATGTGCGTCCTGCTCATCATTGAGATCATCGTTCAGAGGCGGGTGGTAGGGATCTTCCTGAGTGTGCTCGGTGATTGAAGACGAGGATGTATGGGAATCAGACGACTGGGATAGGGAAGTAGGAGACGGGGGCTGGGTGGATTCTGTGGAAGAGGACGGTGCGTACACGGAGGAAGGGGAATAGGGAATGGGTGGTATGCTATATATGAGGCTCAGTATGTTCATCCTATCAGCATAGGTATCATGCTGGGGGGAACGCCGTGATGAGTTTCCTCCCGGAGTATATAGTGGATGCAACATACTATGGATTTCAGCCGCTTGACCTCCTCTTCCTGTGCGACAACACTGCGCCTGCGCCCATTCCTCCGGCGTCCATCTGTGGTATCTTCCCCCCTTCTCACTCGTTCCATAACTTCACTAAGTAGAGCAACGCTCCTGCCATAGGCTATGACGGCAGCATGGGGATCATCATTTGTTGCATCAAGTTGAACTGCCTCTCGCGCAAGCTCCAACGCCCTTGTCAATGCGCGACGTGAAGATGGCCGTGATTCCGAAGAAGAGTGCGGGTGGTGCGGGGAGAGCAAAAGACGGTCGGGTACTATGTCCTGTGTGCTCGCTTGAGTGTTCAAGTGGTTAGGACGTGTCATACTTCTTGATGAAAAGTCGGACGAAGCATGACTGGTGAGGGTACTTGATGACGATTGTGGACTATTGGAATTAGAAACAGGGGTGGATGTTGAAACATGATATCGGTTATGAGGAAAGGCGGCAACGGCTGCCAAGTTGGCAGACGCGGCAGGGCGACCATAAGAATTTTGGCTGGCGCTCGTGCTAGATCGGTGCCTCGCAATGAATTGGGGTTCCTCAGATTCGCCCGCCGTCAAAGTTACCTCTTCGTCGATGGAGAGTGTCGAGGAGGGCTGGGGAACATGTGGAATCGGTTGGCTAGGTGGTGGCACGATGGGTGGGAAGTTTACCGCCACGGACCGACGACGTTGTGATGCGGTTTGAGGAAACGACGAGTTGGAGGGAGGGGAGGACGAGGTAGGAACTGGAGAACCAGATGAGTGATCAGGCCACTGGCGGGATCGCGAAACTGGATGGGCGGAAAAGTCGGGGACCATGCCGTCGTATGGGCCGCGGGTGTCAGCCTGGCGTAATGACGAATTGTAAGACGAGCGAGAGGTCGATAAGAAGAGTTCGCGGGAACGGTGTGGTGGGTCAACTGGCTCGAACAATTGTTGAATCAATGCCAAATTTGGCGGTCCGATAGACGACGGGCGGAGTAACAGCCTGTGGAGGTGCTACACGTTGAGCACGGCGCTGGTGAGCATACAGCGCGACGACGGGGACGGCGTTGAGGACGGGGAGATCAAGGACGTCAAGGAAGTAGCAATTTCGCGAATGACGGCCACCGCAACAGATGTTACAGTCGCACCCGTTACGATTGGTCGGAGGTTGAATAAAAACCAAATTAACCAACTATTCACGCTAACTCTGCGACAAGTAAATGTGATTCTACTCGACGCGCAACAAGAAAAGCAGGGAAACTCGTAAAGAATGTCAATGATTATCCGGTAGTAATGTCGCACAATAATCAACCAGAAACGAGTGGACTGGACAGACGAAGGAGTAATGAACGGACAGATGTTGGGTATACTTGTCGACGGTAAATGTCGATAGATGTGGGCACCCATGCACCATCAGTCCCGGAATTCGGCCTGTGATCCTTGGGCAGCCAGTCGGCTCTCCAGATTCCTATCGGAAACACGTTCTTAGTCTCCACATTATACGGCTATACGTGCAGCTCACCTGAGAGATTCCTCCTTCGCCAAGAGTTCCTGGCGCTTTTCGTTGATCTCGCGCTGGACCTTGAGCTCGATCTCACGAAGCTAGGAAATGATTAACACATCAAAGGTATCATGTAACCGACGATGGACGTACCTTCTCTTCTTCCCGGCGAAGCTGTTCTTCCTTGAGACGGACGCTCTGGGTGGCGAGCTCTTCAGGTAGAATAGAAGAATCGCTGAAACGACAGCTGACTCAGTAACATATACTGAGCAGAAAGACTGAGATCATACTGGGTGTCCGCATGCACTGTCCTCGACAGCTTCTCGGTACGGTACGTCTCGTACAGGACATCGTGAGTGAGCGACTTCAAGTCCCCAAGATGCGAGCTAATCTCCCGTTAGTAAAGTACGAGAAGAAATGCGTAGAACGTACTTCAGAAGGGCACTTCGAAGCCTGCTGAAGTCCGAGTGCTTTGGATTATCAACCTCGGCAATCCCCCATGGGTATATCCTAGCCCGAACAGGCTGCCCGTCGATTTCAATTTCCTCCTCTGAACCAACGATAGCAAAAGGAAGCAACGCCTGCTTTGGGTAAGCGACAAGCCAAGGGTCGATTGATTTCAACCTGCTTACCCGAAGTTCACTATTATCCTGAATGGTCTCCTCGTCATCTTCCTCTACATCATATGGGAAGTTATACACAGGAATATCATAATGTTCAATATCTTCCATGATCTGGGAGTAATATAAGTGACATGCCACGAAGCACACGTGAAACACGAACGCGTTTCTTGAATCCCCGAAGTTCACTGGGGGTTAACGAATCGGCCTTGCCGATGACAGGGATGACATTGACACGAGGAGACAAACGGCGCATAAGCTCAATGTCCATTTCCCTCAAACTGTTTGAAAGTATGGATTCAGTCATTTGGGTGGAGTTGCTACGACGTACGCGTGTCCTGTTGGAGGGATGAAGTAGAGCAACGCGTGAACCCTGTTGTCGCGGAAGCGAGGGTTACGCTTGATACGGGACTCTTCGGCCAAGATGTCATCGTATTGACGTTCGAGATGTCCCACAATTTCTTGGAAACTGTGATCCTATTTAGAAGAAAGGTGCCAAGAGAATCAATAGATACTAACGCGAACTCATTGTCAATATTGTCGCCGAAACCAGGGGTGTCAACAATAGTGAGCGCGATACGAACGCCATCCTCCTCGAGTTCTGGTGGGTCTTAGATGGGAGAAACAACACGACGAGAGACAGACGCACCGACGTTGACAGGCTTGATCCTAATGCCCTCTTCGATGTGGGCAGTGTCAGGATCGTCAGAAACCTTGTGGGCGAGGACTTCGGACTCGCAAAGGGTGTTAACAAAAGTAGTGCGGCCCGTTCCAGAAGCACCTGTAGACCAGGTAAGCACGACGACGGGAAGAGTTAGAAGGAAAAGAACAGACCAACAACCATGAGGGTGAACTGGACACCCTTCTTGACCTTGTTTCCTCTGCGTCTACCTGCGAAAGACATTTTGTAGTGAAGAAGCGAGCAGAGAGGAGGAGAAAGTTGTCCAACTTGTTTTTTAAAGCTCCGACATGATCCCTGCGCCACCGTCGCGCTTTGGACGCGCATACACGCACCTCTCTTATAAGTACATGGCTCGTCGCGTCCATCTCATCCGTCTCTTTCACTTCTCCCCCCATCATCACGCCCGAAAACCAACAGTCACAAAGAAACCCTTTGCAGATCTCCCAAAATCACCACCATGTCCTCTCATACCCCCCGAGACTCCGGATAACGGGAAAGCCCCTGGCAGATCCCTCCTCGACATCTCTGCGCAAGGTACTGTCATCCACCAAATCGTGTCTCCCGTGCTAAGTTGCGATTCAAGACCCGGCGCGTCCTAGACGTGGTCGCAAGCCAAAACCCGACGTGCCGGAAACAGATCCTTCCCTAAGGCAGCCGCGCAATTCACTCGCCACCTCGATACTGGCAAATCGATCCAGGTTTCCTCACTGCATCCTTCTCACCCGAGTAGGCCAATTTTATGAGGTATGACCCGCCGAATGCCTGTCTTGTCGTATTGACGCACCGCTGGCAGTCCTACTTTGACCAAGCCAACCAAGTCGCACGGTTGCTCGGTATCAAATTCACCTCCCGCGTCTGGGACAAACGGGATGTCCCTATGTGTGGCTTTCCAATTATGCACCTTGACAAGTACCTCAAGATTCTGGTACAGCAACACAAACTCTCTGTCGCTATGTGTGAAGAGTTTCCGCGCCACATAAACGGTCAGAAACCCGAGTTTGACCGTCGTGTGGTTCGCGTCATCTCTCCCGGAACCCTCATCGATGAGTCCTTTTTGAATCCATTTGAAAACAATTATCTTCTCGCCGTCAATGCCGATTCCGCTGCATGTGGCCCCGGTACCCACGAAGTTGCACTAGCGTGGATTGATGTCTCAACAGGCGAATTTCTCACCAAGACAATTCCATTCCAAGGCCTTAAGGACGATCTCGCACGTATTAGTCCCCGAGAAATCGTTCTCAGACAGGAGCTGAGAAATCAGCCATATGATCCGATTCGGAAGCTTCTCGAAGACGAAGGGAGCGTTCTGACCTACGTAGAACCTTCCTTGGATTTGGATGACATACCCTGTCAATATGATTCCACTTACACATCAAAGGAATCTACTGCCATCAGTATACTCACGACATACATGTCAACTAACCTGATGGAATACATGCCCCAGCTCCCTGTTCCCCTCCGAGAGTGTGTCGACGAACGGATGCAAATCGACTCTCATACTATCAAAGCACTTGAAATACATGAGAACGCAGTAGGAGGTGGAAAATCTGGTACCCTTCTAAGCGTCATCAACCGGACGACGACCAGCAGTGGTACGCGTTTCCTGAAGAATAGATTGTGTTTGTTTTTTCCCGTCATAATCGTCTGGTCCGCAGTCTTTCAACCCTACTTTCGTTAGGCTCGCCGAGTACGTCACTGAAGGAGATTGAAGCCCGGCAGTCACTGGTCGCGTTTCTCTGTCATAGGCCACATCTACGGGATGACATCGTTCGTCTATTGCAAGATTCTGAAGATGCGTGTCGTATCGTTCAGCGTTTTGTCTCCTGCAGGGGAGAACCCAAAGATCTCCTCGCCATCCACCGTACTATTCATACATGGACAAGTATCCAAAGTCGGATTGAACATGAGAAAGTGATGGAGTGCCTGGAGCAGAATGACGTTCGTTCCGAAAATTGGTCGAGTATCGATGCGCTTCTGTCAAAGATCACAAGTCTTCATGATTTGTCGGTGCGCATCTCCCTGGCCCTGGAGAATGTCGAATTTCCAGCCCCATCGTCTGATGAGCGTGCCGAAGAAGAATCTCCAGATAGCGAACAGAAGTCTTCGAGCGCCTTGTACGGAGTATCCAAGAGGACCATCCGACCAGAGTGAGTGAAACCCGATCCTTGATGACCCACAGTAATGTACCTTCCGCAGATTCTCAGATAAATTGGCTGCATTGCACGATACGTTACGCATCCTTCTCGAACAGAGAGGAACTTTAGAACGTGATCTTCAGATACAGTACAGTGAGGACACTTGTTTTCTCATCTGGCGCTCGCTAACTTTCTTCAGATGCCCCCTCTCTGACGTTACGTACCAGCCCTGCTCAAGGAATGCATGCCCATATCGGGAGGACGAAAAGAGACCAAGGCAAAATCAAGGCCGATCCTTCCTTCATTGCAATCTCAGAGAATGCATCAACCAGTAGCTATTTTTACCAGGTGCGCTCTGCGTCATGGCACAGCTCGCCCACGCTCAACGTTTCCGAATTGTAGCCTTGGTCGCGACTTGGAAGCCGGATTGTGGAAACTACGACTGATATAACAAATGCCGAAAAGGAAATTTTCAGTTCTTTGCGCGATGAGGTTTGTTCTGGATGCGTTCTCGCCAGCTGGGGCTCAGTTTCGTAGGTTAAGGCATTTTCCTCCCAACTCCGGCACAACGCCCGGATAATAGACGAACTCGATGTTGCACTCGGCTTTGCTAACTTGGCAGCTGAACTGAGATTCGTCCGCCCAGTGATAAAGGACGAGTGAGTGTCTCACATCTGGATCCAATCCCTCCTCGTGACTGATATGGCTGCAGTGCTATATATGAGGTAGTGGATGGTCGTCACCCCACCGTCGAGCTCGGTTTGCTCACCTCCGGGCGAGTCTTTACCCCAAATTCGGTCGCCCTTAAGCCTCATTCCCGCCTACACATCGTCACAGGACCGAACATGGCAGGCAAGTCGACTTTTCTGCGACAAATCGCCCTGATAGCAATTCTCGCGCAAACGGGCTCGTTTGTACCCGCTGAACATGCTGTGGTCGGAATCGTCGATAAGTTATTCTCGAGAGTTGGAGCGAGAGATGACGTCTTTAGGGATCAAAGTACCTTTATGGTCGAAATGCTTGAGACCGCGGAGATTTTGCGTCGAGCCACGGCAAAGAGCTTGGTCCGTCTCGTACATTTACCAAGTGGCGCTGAAACTAACGACATCAGTAGGTAATTATGGATGAAGTCGGGCGAGGTACGACAGTGAAAGATGGACTAGCGATCGCGTTCGCGACAGTGCATCATCTTGTAGCGCGTAATCGGTGCCGAGCTCTGTTTGCAACTCATTTCCATGAGTTGGCGGATTTATTGGCATACAGTGACGTGAACCACCACGGTAGTGGTATATTCCGCGACGTCGGTTTCTTCTGCACCGATGTTCATGAGACTGGAGTAAGTGAAACTCCTCTAGTTGGAAAGTAGAAATGGATTTCTTATGCGGCCATTTAGGACGATTTCTTCACGTATTCTCACCGTCTCGAACCCGGTGTAAATCGCAACAGCCATGGGCTCAAAGTTGCACAACTGGCAGGCATGCCTGATTCGGCTCTTCTGATAGCAAAAAATGTTCTCGCCGCTTTGCAAAGCCAACAGTTCATGGATCCGCAGGAACTTTCCGATATTGGAAAAGGGCTAACAACAGTCACGACCGGAGAAATCAATGCTTCATAATGCTACACTAGGTCCGCCTAATACTATCCTTGTTAATTCATTTGTGAACGGATGAGGTTCAAGGCGGAGCCAGCCTTCAGCCATTTGAGTTGGTCAGACGACATCGTGTGTTTGGTGGCAATCTCGAAGGTACCCCCACTAGTGCTTGTGACGCGTAGCTTGATAACAGCGCCTTCGTTGCCATTTATGACGTCTTCGAGGCCAACGGTTTCCACCATGTCGCCAGAACCGATTCGAGAGTAGTCTGTCTTGTCAGCAAACCATAGAGGAAGAACGCCTTGTTTCTGCAGGCAATTATGAGTGTCACATCAAAACCAATCTTTGTAAGTACTACCTTCAAGTTGGTTTCATGGATACGAGCGAATGAACGTGCGACAATCATGGCACAACCTGCAGTGTATATGTACTTAACCTCGGACCAACTTGTGTGGAAGATGACCTCGTACCGTAAAATCGAGGTTGCAGTGCAGCATGTTCGCGGGCACTTCCTTCACCGTAATTTTCGTCCACAATCAGAGCCCATGGCTGATTTCTCGCCTTGAACCTCTTGGCAACGGCAGGAATAGTGTCAGTTTCTGACTGGGAAGCATCGTGGTTACGGTCAAATGCCACATTCATATCTCCATTTTCATCATTAATGGCTGTGATGACTAGAAGGGAAAGCGATCAATGCAAGTCGAGATGCAGCAATTTCGTAACATACGCAAGTTTTCTGATATGTTGGTAAGATGACCTTTGTATTTCAGCCATGGACCCTGTCAATAACAATAAATCGAATGGAATAGCATAGCTGGTGAGGTTGGACCCACGGCCGCCGAAATGTGATCAGTGGTACATTTGCCCCTCACTCTCATCAGAACCTTCAGTGATGGAAGCTCCAGTCCTCGTGGATTTTGCAGTCCAAAATGGCTAGGGAATGGCTCCAGTAATTCAAGACGCTGGGAATCCTTGCTGATAATAACCTGAGCTTCTGGCTGAGCTTCTGGCATGGGACTGGGGTAATAGTCCGTATTTCCCGCAGCGAACCCTTCAGCGGGGAGGTCTTGTCCAGATGGAGGCGAGAACTTGAAGAGTCGTCCATTCGGTAGAGAAATGTCATCAGTCATAGGATTAAATGTCAGTTTTCCAGAAAAGGCCATGGCTGTCACGATAGTCGGAGAAGCTAAAAAGTTCATGGTGTAGCGGTTTCCATCATTGCGCGACTTGAAGTTACTACAAAATTTCACTTGGAAGGCTAACGGGAAACAAGAAAGCAACTCACCGATTGAAAGACGTCAAAATGGCTGGAGGAGACACAAATGGCATGAGCTTAAATATACTTCCTACAACTATTTGCCCGCACCATTCTCTTCATCCTTTGAGTCTTCTCGCTTCCACTGCAACAGCACGTTGGTCATATTCTCGAAGAACAACGGAACGACTTACTTGGCCGATACAGGGACCGCATGCGTTTGCAAGAACGACAACACCGACGTCCTGTAAAGTGTCTGTGATTCCATCACGTTCCATAGTCGCGCGAATCTGTTCAGATCCAGGTGTACAAAGGAAGGGAACCTTGGCTGTTAATCCGGCGCTCTGTGCCTGTTTTGCGATCTCCGCGACCCTAGTCTTGAGAATGTCAACGAAAATGGTCCTCAAACACCGCGAGTGAAGTTTACCATGTCCTCGTAGGAACTATTCGTGCAAGATCCAATCAGACTAGCAGACAGCTCGTCCTTCCAACTATTCTCTTGGACAAATGTTCCAAACTTTGACAAAGGTGTTGCTAGATCTGGAGTGAACGGGCCATTAATCGTGGGCTCCAATTCCGACAAGTTCTAGTCCGAATTAGTTCAACTGAAGGAACAAATGCTGTCAAGGTAACACGTACTATCTCGATCACCTCGTCGTATTCAGCTCCTTCATCGGAAGCCAAGAAGCCCATTTTGGCCGCTTCGTCGGCAGCGCGCGCTACTGGACCACGTCCAGTTGCACAAAGGTACGCACGCATATTTTCCGTGTAAGGGAAAGTCGAGGTTGTAGCTCCCACTTCAGCTCCCATGTTTGCAACGGTCGCAAGCCCTACGATGCAAATAAGTGCTAACCCGAGTCTTCGCGCGATATTTAGTACCTGTACACGATTGAGCTTCGACACCTGGGCCAAAGTACTCCAGGATGCGACCCGTCCCACCCTACGAAGTGATTAATACATGCGTTTACTTACACGGCGAGAGAACGTGCACACCCTAACAGTGAGTTTTCCTGCTAGATGTAAGATCAAATCCTTGGGTGTCGCCCAGCCACTCAGCTGACCCGTAAGGCGAATGCCTTGTGAACGATAAAATGGTGGAATACTCTTCACATGTGATGAAACTCTTACCGACCACGTGGGGAGCTTTCAACTCCCAAGGCGTACCAGTCATGGCATCAACAGCATCTGCACCGCCTACACCGATAGCAAGCAAACCAAGCCCCCCAGCATTTGGGGTGTGTGAGTCTGTAAAAACAACATCAATGCTCTATATAGGCTCGATGGATTGGTAACCCACCAGTACCCAGCCTATTCGGAACTGTTTTCAGTCCATCCCTTCACCAGACGAAATACGTACATGAGCATCCCAGGAGCGGCGTAATTTTCAAGTACGATTTGATGGATGATGCCCGACCCTGGCTTCCAGAATTCGATTCCATACTTGCGAGCAGCACTTTCAAGGAAGTCGAAAACTTCTTTGTTGGAAGCAATAGACCGCTATAATGGCGTATGAGCACATGTGGGTTCCCGGGCAGTTTGTGTGGTCACCTGAAGATCGGGCAACGCGCCATCGACTGCTTGGATAAGATGGTCACAGTGTATGCTCGTAGGCACAGCGCATCGAGAGAGACCTGCACTCATGAATTGCAGTCTAGAACCGCGTAAACCCAAGGAGAAGATGCCTCGTATGGAGGGAACTCACAGAGCCATCCTGGCTTGGTTTGAGTAGGTCGATCAAAGAAAATACAAAAGCAACTCAACTGCGCCGAGGCATCCTGCATTGCTACCCGTTGTGGGCTGAGCTGCAGGTAAGCTTCGCCTCTAACTTTTCCACCGCGAGATAGACTCTTCTCTGGGTCGGTGAGATGGCTGTATAGGACCTTTTCTGCGAGTGTCAGCGGCCTGTTGTTGAGTAGTTTTCGTACACGTTCTAGCTTTTGGAGTAGTGCAGCATAGGGCGGTGTGATGGAGGAACAGTCCTTCTCGACAGTTGGGGCATGGGTCGCAAGACAACGTCGCAAGACGCATCTAGAACGACCTGGAGCCCGCTGGAGGACCGGCAGAGACATTATCGTCGCTGTCGACTCGCGTGTGAGACGACTTATAAGCTAGTGTTCGGATCGCTGCTTGAAACGATGCGTCAGTACGTTACTTCCTCATTTGACAACGCTACATAACTCGGAAATGCCGCCTGCAGCGGCTAAAACCTTGCTTGATTGCCCAGTGAGTTGAGACGAGACAAGCTCACAAGTACCTCTAGTCAACTATACAGAAAACAGGCTAGGTGATAACATGTATATACTAAGAAAGTACTAAGAAAGATGCGCATATTGTGCAAATCATACCACAGACTACTACTTAGTAACTCTTTCCCCTTTTCAACAGAGAAGAAAAAGGCACTATGGTAGAGGGGAGTTTCTGCTTCTTCATGGGTGATACTCCACTGCCAACAGGGACAGGAGGAGCTACAACACAGATGCGTTTGATCTCTGTTGAGTAAGTGTCTATAAATTCTGTAGGCTTCCCTTCAGTTCGCTTAGCAATGGACCAGTGAGTGAGATAGAACTTGACAACTGCCATTGCTCCATGAAGTTTGTTGACATAGGAGGCAGGTGGGATAACTCTGCCATTCATGTCATAAGCAGGAAGAGGATTGACATTGTGTGTCAATTTGATGGCTTCACGCTCATATTCAATATCTCCATGAACAGGCCAGTTCTCGATACTATATTTTGCTGAAAAAACAATCAAAACAATCAGTTAGAGTCGAATGATAGAGACCAATATCCAATATATGGCATGCGTCCACCCATGTGACACATGAGAAACCAAATAGCAAATGCTATGCACAAGCAGCCCGACCTCACACCAATTGTGAGGTTGTGGTGACACATTACAGGGGCACTCCATCACCTGTCACCTCACAATGCTGAATGACAGGCAGAATAGCACTGCTCACCCTGACACCAAACCAACACTAAACATGGTCAAATGGCTCCAGCATTCTCGTGCTTCCACCCACCCAATGGGCACACCTTGTGTGCCAACCACCGCCATCGTGCACTCATATTAGGTAATTGACACTTACTGCTGTCGTCGCACTCCAACACAATGTCTGAATCTTCATTGGAGTCTCCATTATCCAAGTCATTGGCACGAGAGGCAGCCATATCCCCAGTGGTTGTTGTTTGGCGAGGCTGAAGTTCAATGTGTATGAGAGTGAAGGGTTTCAAGCAGTGGATGGAGTGTACTTATGCCAAATAACACATGTCACAACTTGAACCGATTGGGCGCAAGCCCATTTGTCATGACTCCAACCTTGTTGTGTCCGATGGTTGCAACATTGTCCATGAGGTATTTCAAGTTGGCACAGACATTTGCAAAGTCTGCCTTGAAAGGCTCGTAAGCGGGAACACCTGTGGTGCAAGAAAGTTTAACATCGCTGAGCCTTTTCCAAACTTTGGAACCGGGCTTGTAGTTCCTGTCAGGCATGAGGTAAAAGTCATGTTCGCTAATCTCGGCAACAGCTTTCAATCTCGCAAGCCGATGTTCCCTGATGATGTCTTCATCAGCACTCTGCTCTAGAGCCTGTGCCGGACAGCTCTGGTCCGAGTCACCTGTCAGGCAGTCTTGGTGAGTTTCTGAGAGTGACTCTGAGTCAGAGGATTCTGACAACTCTTCGGCTGCATGCTGTCCCAATGGGCCCTCTGGATTGATTACGAGGCAGTTTGCACAATTGATGCAAACCCATTTGACTGATTGCCGAGCAGAAGAGTGACCTAGGTATAGGCCAGAGTCGAGTAAGTTCTGATGAATGCTAGCAAGGCGGCTAGCAAGGGTGGGTAATGTGGCTTGTTCTTGACTCATGGACGGCGACTACAAATGCAGTGCGGGGCATGGACAGCAAAGGATGAAAGGTTCAGCAAGGACAAGGCAAAGACTTGAATGAAAGGATGAACTAAGGCCACTGAAAAGAAGCGAGTGGACTTCCAGAGACTGAGAGTGGGGATGTCAGTCAAGAGATGATGGACACGATAAGTGATGAAACAACTCAGAAAACGTTGACTGAAAGTTGTGTAGTGGA
>JBBPMD010000307.1:0-30924 GCA_038090095.1 Zangia roseola
CTTGAAGGCATTTCTGATTGGACAGGAGTATCAATGATAGAATCAATAAATTGAATGGCATGGACAGTATTTTGGCCCTTCCAATAATAATTTATTAGACAATTGTTCTTTTATTGATGGAAGTGAGCATGGAAGGACAGTCATCATGAAGTCTAGTCTTGTCTGGCTGAAGTTCCTGAAGGACAAAACATCCTGTGGACTTCCCTAGACCAGTTTGGGAAGAAATATTCCCAGAGGAAAGACCAAGAAAAGACAAAGGAGTGTCATTATTCCTTCAAGAGGAGTTGATGGGTTTTATGAGGAAGATGAGTACATAAATATAATATAACAGGGTTGATATGTGATGTCAGTGATCTATTTACATAAGGATGACATAATATAACCATTATCCAATTTATGTAACCATGTTACAGCATGCTAGGGTGCAATATATGTAATTAGATAGGACAGCCAAAAAACTGTCCACATGCATTATGATTTTGAAATGGCTGCCATTTCATCATTTCTCATTCAAATCTCTTGACCTTTGTGTTACAAACGCTCTCAAAGCCCCTATCTTCTTCGACCCCTATGCTCACAAACAGACACTTGTCACAAGCGGGACAACGCTCTTCGACGAATTCACCTTTTGAAGTCATGTGACCTACACGTGTTTTGCCTCATGCAAAACCTATGCTCGGAACGCAACCCTATTGGCTGCCACACAATGAACAGCCTCCGGATCTATCGTCCAATAGGATAAGTTCTAGACCACATGACCACGAAGGCTATACGCCTTATCTATGACTCACTCGCACAGCCCTTGAGGCAGTGTACGCTTCTATGACTCATGATGACTCTTAGCCAATGGCCTTATGCCCTCTTATCGTACCTTATGCCCTACACCAAATATGTACAAACGGACTCTAGAAGTATATAAACCTATGTAGACTGTCGTATCTCTCCAGTCAAATTTATTCTGATCTCCTCACATCTTCACTGGTTGAGCAAACCACACATCATCACTACTTTCCACTTGTCATACGCTCTTCCTTTGAGTGTGTGCTTCACTTTGCATCCATAGACCACCAAGGGTAGGTACTGTGTTTCATACACTCAATGTATAAGGAGAGGAGTAGTGGTTATCAAGGAATATCATGTTTAGTCCAAAATACACAAACATGCAGACAGTTTTTTGAGCCACTGTATGTATTGCTGTGTGAGATAAGAATGAATGTCATGTGATGTGGATCATATCTGATTGGACAGAGAGTCTGTAGGTTGTGTTTTATGTGGCAGTCAATCAGATTGGGTTCCAAGCATAGCCTTAGCATGAGGTGGACATGTGCTAGTCATGTGATCTAGAAAGTGAGAAAGTAAGAGAAATCATAAGTGTTTGTGTGGATAGGGGATTGTTCATATGTTTCGAAGAAGATAGGGGTTATGGGTGTGTTCATAACACATATATAGGTAATATGAGACAAAATGTCAGATAATATACTCAATGGATTGATTGCTGAGATCAGAAATAAGAAATGGATGAGTGGATGGTATATTCGAGTGTCATGTTGGAATGTGTGAGGTGTGGCACATTTGAGTTTCATACAGAGATGTGCAGGAGATTGACAATATACAAAAACAGGCAGAAGATAGTGCATTCAAATATCAATACCAGATGCAGGCAGATCAAGTGTTTGTTAATGATACAGTGTTGCACAAAAGATATTACTTTACAGTGCCAGATCAGATTGCATAATAAAATTATAAACTTCAATCATCTATATGATACTGGATTGTGCAGGAGATGGTGTAATCCAATATCCTGGACCTTCAAACATACCACTGTAGATCTCCACATTCTAGTCCAATATTGTATTGTTTGCAAGACAATGCATTGATCAGACTATATTGAATAGGAGACAGTACAGGTCCAAAGTAAATTGAATTGTGCATTTAGGAGAGATGTTGATACATCACATTTCAAACTTGACAGATATTGCACATGCAATAGCACATGTGGTTAAATATTGGTTACACATACCAAGGAGATACTGTATTGCACAAGATTCTACACATTCATATATCACTTGTCAATATTTGATTTGAATCATAAACTCAAGTGGTCTCAATACTGTGCACTTCAAACTATCACAGCTTAGAATGTCATTATCAATGTGTGCATTTGGTCAAGTCACAACACAAAGTATGACATCATGAACATGTTGAAAACCCATGTATTATGTTTTCTTTCTTTATTTATTTTACTTTGTTACTTCTCTCTCATTCATAACCATGGACACTGCCTCTTGGCTTACATGTTAGCTGTTTGAGTCTCACTTATGCAATTATCGCTGACTCACTCTAATTCCATTGATCCAATGGATGCATACTTTACATCATATTCCTTCAGTCATCTTCTGTTCCTTTCGTGGCTGACTCATAGTGTTATGACTCACACTTCTGCTCTTCATCCACTATGACTTGCTTTCTTATTGCCTTGGATATATCAAGCCTTGGTCCATGCCCTTCACTCAACACTATACAAACCTTAGCTACCACTCATGTATTTCCCCATTTTTAATCCACCTAATCTATACTCAATTATCTGGCCACTCTTGGATCCCCTTTGAGTTGACTACCTCTAGTGTACCTCACTTCCTTGAACCCTTGTGTAGACAACACCTGTCAAGTGTTGCTACCTACTTGTACTTCCTTTGACCTCTTCAAGTCCTTTAGGTCTATACTAAGGCCTATCCAGTCTTACTTGTAACACCATGTATAGCAAACAAAAAGGATTTTACAAACCAAATACCCTGTTTCTCTCATGAACACCACATCATTTGTAACAACTCACCTTTATCTTGTGATGCCTCCCAGAAAGACAATGAAGACAACTGCTATATCTGAAAAGGTAAGAGCCCTCCATGTATTTGAACACACAATACTCCTGTGATGGTATTTAGTGTAAGGCTGGTGGTGGGTTTGTGCTGGATCAGAGTATGTCCATGGCTAAAGGGATTGATCTGAATGAAACAACCCAAACTCTGTACAGAGTTAAGTTGTCATGAAGAACCTTTATATCATAGAAAGGGGTGAGAAAAGCTGAGTAAGCACTGGGGCATTTCCCACTAAGAAGGATGGAGAATCTCTAAGAGAACTTGACTAGAGTTCCTTGGCTTGTATTCAGCCTTTAAATACTACTGTACATGTTTGGTAATGTTTGTGTCTAAGGCTATGTAATAGATAAGAGCTACTTGTTACGAATGCTATTGAAACCCCTATCTTCTTCGACCCCTATGTTCATCCCAAAGGCCAAGTCAACCAAGACTCGACACTTATGTGATTCTACACTTTCTAGGTCACATGACTAACATGTGCCTACCTCATGCCAAACCTATGCTCAGAACACAATCCTATTGGCTGCCACATAGGGACAGGTACAACCAATTGGATATGATCCAGGACACTTCTTCAATATATTAGTATAGCATTATGGCTGTATGACACCTCAGCATCAAGGCATACACCCCTATGCTCAGTCATCCATCATTCCTTATCCACCAATGAGATTAATCATAGGAATGGTACAATGATAAAGACTATTATATAATCTAGACACAAGCCACATGTTCTCTTAGTATATATACCTGCAATACAAGACCAGAGAACTCTAACAAAGTTCTCTTGGTATTCTTGCCTTCAAAGCTCCAAGCTTAGAGACTTATTCCCTTCACACTACACATCCAAATCAAGTCTCTTGGTTGTTTCACTACTAATGCTATTGGAGGATAAGGGAAATGAAGTGTAATAGTATATGACTGTGTATATCATAGATAAGGAATCAGGTTGTGATTGGATGATGAGGATGGGCATGAGGTGGAGCAGTGTGTGGCTGTGTACACAGCCTTGATAAGGATCTTGACATGGGGTGTCATTTGGGAGATAAGGTGGGATGAGTGATACTGTACATGAGGCAGCCTCATGTTGCACTGCCTTGCATAGCTCACATAAGAATGATGTCATAGATTAGAGTCCAGAAGGTGATGTCATGATGATATCATAGATAAGGGAAATGAAATCTGGGCCTGCACTGCCTTGCACAGCCTTGGTTCTAGACTAAAGTTAAGATTGAGAGTATACATAATTCTAAGATTGAAAGTCAACAGTTAAAGCCTGGAAAAATTCAGGGAATGTTTGGGCTATAACACTGAAAGTCACCGAAACAAACAAAAGCAATTAATATTGGACAGAGCTTTCCTTGGCTATGCAAAGTGGGACTTCCTCAAGAATCCTGTGAAGTTCAGTACATGGAATTTGCACAAGCTGAATCATAGTGAAGTCAAGAGAATTCATGACAGATATGAAGAAGATGGGTACAATCATTTCAGTGAAATCCATCTCATTCCAATTGTCATCAAGAAGGATTATATTCAAGAATTCTCTTACAATATGGAATTCCCATCCAATGACAATGATCTCTGCCCCTTGCAACTCAAACCTGAGCATGGACATTGCTTAGCAACTCCTACCAAATGGGTACACACCAGTTGCTGCATGCATCGTCACCTTAACACTGACAGGTTGAGAACACAGCTCCTCAGCTAGCCCATCAGGTGCCCTCTGGGCTGAAGTGCTTCACACTTGTCCATCCTCTCTTTTTGTTTTCACTCACTGAAGCAAACTCTCCAAAGCGAGGAGCAAATGACTAGTGGATGTGAAAAGAGAAGTGCTCGCAAGCAGAGGTTGTTTGACAGTAAAGACCAAGTAAACTTTGATGAGTTTACTGGCCAATATATTCATGGTATATATACTCATACAGGTGTTTGTAACTATTTGGCATAAAGGTCTGTGCATAGATAAGAGAGTATTCCACCATTGGCTGGAATCTCATGGAATGTCATAGAAGAGAAGAGAAGCGTACAGCCTTAATGCTGTGCAAGATAAGAAGGGTGATCATGTGAGATGGATCATATCTGATTGGATGATGAGTCTGTAGGCTGTGTAATTTGTGGCAGCCAATTGGATTGGTTTCCAAGCATAGCCTTGGCATGAGGTAGACACATGCAGGTCATGTGATCTAGAAAGTGAGAAAATAAGAGAAATCATAAGTGTTCATATGTATAGGGGATTGTTCATATGTTTCAAAGAAGATAGGGGTTATGGGCGTGTTCATAACACTCACATCACATTAGCTCCAAATTTGTACATACACATTTGACACTACCACAACGCTCCCTTCTCCCTCTCATTGAATTCCACTCCAGCAGAGCACAGTCCAAAGATCAACCTTTGTCTCTTTTCTTTTTCTTCACTCTTGACTTCAAGTTTTATCTTGGAGTCAAGAGTCAGTAACCAGGTAAGTGAACTTGAGTGATACAATTTGTAAGTGTTTTTCCATGTTTTATTTTCGCTTTTTTGATGTTTGGAACTACTACAATAATAGTCTAGCCAGTAGATAGTACTAGTATAATGTCTATGTTGTACTAATTCAAATTGGCAATCAATTGCATTTCACCATGCATCTATTATGATCATTGTTGTATTGTCTTAATTTTTTTTTTGTATGTCTAGAGTGATAATGATAATTACTGATAATTGCAGACAATCCATGACATTATATATTGGTGTTGTAGAATTGACCATAACTACCAACATTGTCAAGTTGATATATATGACATGAAAGATATATATGATCATATATATATATATATTATAATGATATAAATCATCAATATAAACATAATTATTATATTAGATCAACACTATAAACTCTGTGTGCACCTAGATAGCATTATCAATTGACACATCAGAATTATATATAAGGATAGACATTTTCTAAAAGATAATGTTATATAATGGATTATCTAATCCTCATTGATTTCCTGATGACTGACATTGTTCTGGTAGAAGAAACAACACTTCTTTATTAAATCATACACTGTCAGATTGTTTCTAAGAGTCATGTATAAATCCAAACATGTTTTTCATCTGACAAGACTTGATTCTTCTTGTAGACAGTAGTTTATCCAATTTTCACCCAAAAACAATGATCAGAACACAACCAAATGCAACTGACACACAGAAACATATCACAAGTTGTAATTACATATTGTATCCTACTCTGGTAGCAAGAAAGTCATAGAAAGTGTGGGATGGTAAACCTGTATTTGTGTTTGTTTCAAGTGCCAGTGGATGACTGTACTGCTCCTCTACACCACAAAGTGGCTCCTGTATCTATCCCAGTGTCTGTTCAAGCAACAACATCCTTCCCAGGTCCTTCATTTCTTCCTTCATTTCAACATGGCCCACAAGTAGCTTTGGAGCCTCAAACAAGCCCATCAGGTTTCTCAGGGAACTCTTCTGGACAGGGCACTTCCAACTTCTTGGGGATTTTTGGATATGATCCATATGACCTTCCAAATTATGATTTCTCTGAAGGCTTGTGATAGTACTAATATTTACTATACTATATGTACTTGTGATCACACCAAGATATGACTTACCAATGTTTGCTACAGCAAGGAGTGAGGATTCCAATAGGCATGTACTGCAATGACCTGGTGGTACAAAAGATGAGGTGTAGGAGGGGGCAAGGTGTGAGGTGCAGGAGGGTGAGCATGGGCAAGCATGTGATCATGATTAGTTTTTTTATTTGTAAAATGCACAGAAAACACATAATACATAACCTCATGCCATGAAGAAAGATGTACTAAAGAGGGTGTTATGTAGGGATACATCATTGTCTTGGTTGTCCTGGGACAACATTTTACTCTTTGGTTATAGGACTTGTCAGGACCACCAAACAGCCCACTGATAAGTTGGGTGACAGCCAGCATGTAAGTTGCCCCAGTCAAAGTGACAGCAAGTATACAACTGCCATCCATAATCTTGTGTATGCCTGGGACTACCTGAAAAGTTTGACTGGTTGTACTGTACTATCTTGTAAATATGAATATGGGCGGCAAGACGAAATGACAATGTTGTGTGCAGTGCGCCTTACAATTACAACAAGTCCACGTGACACGTACAGTGACTCACGAACACCTGCAGCCGACCACCGCTACAGTCGCAACCCACTACGACGTGGAACTGGCAGTGGTGCCAGAGTAGCCAGACGTCTTTGGCATCTTCTTTTCTCCGGTCGTCAGCTGCTCCAGATCCGCAGCTTTGAAGTAATGCGGTGCGACTAGAAACGAATCACGTCGAGTTAGCAGTGCTGACAAACTGTGAGAACAGGACGACTTGCCTTCCATTAGCCAAGACGGTTTTATCTCCATCATTTGTCTGTCAAACCCACATCTTCAGCATTCAACACGTTCCCGCAACGACGGATCAGACATACCTCATGTACGACTTGGATGTCATCACGAGTTCGTAATACAACATCGTCTTCACAGGAGGTTGGTGTTGGAACAGACTCGACGACGGGTGAATATACACCGTCTGACTCGTTTTGAGCGTCCGGTACGAATCACCACTCTTTTGCAGTTGCGCCTGAAAGTGGTGGGGTATCAGCAAGTCCATACGTGCCAGAATCTTACTCCGACGTACCGTGTTGTAAAAGTAGCCCGAGGTGATTGCTTTTTGGATGGGCGTGATGTCATTCGAGTTGGGGTTACTCCTCACGATCACCTCGACGCGCTCGCACAGGCCCGCAAGCTGGTCCCTGATGTCCCGCGCACGACTCAAGCTCTTGAACTGCAAGAACTGCTCGTAACAGAATTGTTGCGAGTAGTTGGTATCGGCCCATTGTTCCCAGACGTTCAGGAGCGTAAAGTGGTCACCACCAGCGCGGACGAAGTTTTGTCGGGCTTGGTCGGCATGAAGCTTCTTGTCCTTGGGACGATAGAAGAGAGAAGAAGACTCGGACAACATCGATATGATCGTCAGGACCTGTCAAAGTCGGGATCAGCCTTCATAGAAAGACGACAAAGGTGCCCTCACCTCGTCTGTGCAGACATACTTCTCGCTCTCAATGATCGCCTTGCTGAGCATAGGATCTACCGGGAACTCTGCCATGCGTCTCCCGAGCTTCGTTAACTCGCCTCTGTCATTCAACGCCCCCAGCGCATATAGCAACTCGAGTGCACGTATGAGCGTTTCGCCAGGTGGTGGATCCATGAACTCAAACTCCATAAAGTTGTTGATTCCCAGGGATTTGAGTAAAAGGACGGTCATACCGAGGTTCGTGCGCTGGATTTCTGGGATGGTGTTTTCCTCCAACTCGTTCGAAAATGCCCATTTTGTGTACAGTCGGAAAGCTTTGCCTGGACCAACGCGTCCTGCACGACCGGCGCGCTGGTTCGCAGAAGCCCTCGAGCACTGTAACAAGTTGTCAGCAAAACCACATCACGACCAACAGCTACGGCGTACAGGTACGACAACCAGCGAACTCATGCCCGTTCTTGGATTATATACATTTTGCTTCACGAACCCCGGGTCAATGACGAATACAACCCCGTCGATCGTGATACTTGTCTCTGCAATGTTAGTGGCCAAGACCACTTTGCGAGCACCTGGAGGCGTCGGTTCAAAGATTTTGGCTTGCATATCAGACGGAAGGTTCGCGTAGATGGGGCAAACGATCAGTTCGGCAGTCTTGTTCCCGAGCGCGCGAGCTGTTTCTTGGAGGTTCTCTTGAGCAGCCTCGATTTCGTCTTGACCCTGAATGACCCAAAATGTCAAAAACTGACGCAATGCAAATGTAACAGCCCAGACTTACGGTGAAGAAAACTAAGATGTCGCCTTTCGGTTGGGTCGTGTGGATCTGGAAGACGGTTGTGATAGCAGCATGGAGGTAATTGGCTTCCGGTTGAGGGGTGTAATGAATATCCACCGGGTATCGACGCCCAGGCACTGGAAAACGTCAGTAAAGTGGGTACATATAATCGGGTCGTAATCCCCCTACCGTAAAATACGGGAGCACCGTCAAAATATCCACTGAATTTTTCGGCGTCCATTGTAGCGCTTGATATCAACAGCCGAAGCTCGGGTCGGAACCTCGCAATATCCTAGTACCCTGCTCAGCCTATGGGACAACAATGGACGTGAGTCATCGCACCTTGACAAGAGCGAACAAAATGTCCGTACTGAGCGTTCTCTCGTGTGCTTCGTCAATGATCAGCGCCGAGTATCCTGCAAGGTCCGGTTCTGTTAAGAACTCTCTCAGGAGCATACCATCCGTCATGTACTTGAGTACCGTTTTGTCGCTTGTGCAATCCTCGAACCGGATGGAATACCCGACCTCGTATCCAACTTTCGTTCCCATCTCCTCCGCAACACGGGCGGCGACGGACATTGCGGCCACTCGCCTGGGCTGTGTGCATCCGATCTTCAGACCACCGGCAGTATAACCAGCTTCGTGAAGATATTGCGGTAGTTGTGTTGTCTTTCCAGAACCGGTTTCAGCCACAACGATGAGTACTTGATGTTCCTTGATCGCTTCAAGGAGTTCCTCGCGGTAGGTATAGATCGGGAGAGACTTGCGAGTCTCCTCGATCGTTTTGACTGAGGATTAACGATGAGTACGAACGCCAATTCGGAAGGAGATAGCAACTCCACGTACTTCGCTGCTCAGCTTCTTCGATCTGTCGTTGAAGAAGCTTGTCCTTCTCACTCATCATCCCTTCACCTTTCATTGTCTGATCCATGACGAATTTGATCGTCTGACTTTCGTCAAAGACGTACTCGTAACTTTCCATCATCTCTGGCCTATCCATAGCGCCGGTCTTGAAAGTGCTGTGTTTCGTCTGACTGTCCTCCCACTGGTCGACATCGGTTACGAACTGGTCATCCTTACGCTTGGCCTCTTCGTATCGTTGGTACAGAACGTTTTCTTTCTTCTTTTTATCGATTTTGCCCTGTTCCGTGAAGTAGTCCTCGGGAAGCTGATACCCCTCCCACTCGTCGTTGATCTTGAGGCGTTCTTCTACGAGCTTCAAGAGCTCCTTTTTCCGGTCCAGTTCCCGTAGTTCCCGCTTTGATATTTTCATGCCAGAAAAAAGTGTTTCATCGTCGGCAATCTCTCGACGCAAGAGCTCGATCTGTTGGATTTCGCGTTTGGTAAGATACTCTTGACGGGAGTGTATTCGGAGAGAAGGGAGGGCTCGGCCACGTCCTTCCGCGTCATCGGCGAGCTGTCGACGGACAGCAGCATCAGCTGCGCCAGGACCTGACGTACGCGAGGATCGGTCTTCAACGAGTTCCTTCGCTCTCTCGACATCACGCTGACGAACGCGCTCCGTAAACTCGTCCCTGGACTTCAAATCTTCGAGACGCTCCCGGTCTTTGCGCGCCTCCGTGTCCTCGATGTCGGGAACGTCGTCTGGAGGCGTGCGAGAGCGGGACCGCGACGTGAATGTGTCCGTTTTGTGCCGCTTCCGTGCCAGTTCTTCTTCGTCGCTCTCCCACTCTTTACTGTCGAGTTCCCGCTTGCGAAGGTGCCGTTCCTGCTTCTCTTTCTTGGCGGTCAGCTCACGCGCCTCTCGTTCGGGTTGTTTACGAGCGTTTTCATCAGTAGTGACCTTTTGCTTACGCTTCGACTTTCGGGGTGCGCGTTGGAAGAGTTCGGCCACGAATGCATGGGCGTCGGGGGTATTTGGGAATCCAGATGTAGTGAGAGCGGCAAACAGGGCATCGGGGGACTTTGAGGACGAAGCTAGCAAGAAGGAATGAGACGACAGCGCACGGAAAGATTGAATGGACACGGACCTGAAGCAATCACAAAGTCTACAATATTCCTCTCTGCGAGACCGAAAAACTTGAAAAAGATTAGTATTTATACAAGGCTATTTGCACAAGAACTCACTTTGATGCAATGGTCGCCTACAAACCTGTCGATGTTGCCGGACATGAGTGTTGGTACTGAAACCGTGACATGAGGTGACAGGTGATGATTGCACTGTCACGCAGAGATGTGTCACGCGAGTACGTTTATTGCCGCACTGCTGGAGGAGCACTCGCTAATCGTAGTAAATAGTGTTAGGAGGTGCTTGATATATTGTTCCGGGCCTCTTATTGCTCGGTGAAAATTCATACGAGTCCGGCAACACGAGTAATGATTTTCTGCAACGTGCATTTCACTCTCTCGTCACAATCTTATGTGGCCTGGAATCAGTAAGGATTTGTGTGTGTTAAATCATGCTCGGTGGCTGTGTCATGTCCCTTCGTATGAGTCTTTCATGATGAAGCTCATATCTACTTTCCATCCGCCATCGTCTGTCATTGATTCTCTCAAGTTCACACTGTCCGGAGAAGCTGGAGCTGAATTCCTTGTCGTAGCCAAATTAAACAGGATCGACATCTACTCTCTGGACCAAGGAGGTCTGCGCCATGAACAAGACGTTCAAATATGGGGGAGAATACGAACCATTAAATTGGTTCCCATTGTGGTACTTTCATCTTCATGCATTTTTTCTATCCATAATGGTTGGGTTCATCGACAGCACACTACTAGAGTCAACTTACTGGTTCTTACTGATCACCCAGACCCCGAGCTTGTGTTCCTGTTATTCACAATATCTGAATTCGGCCGAAACCATCTCTCCATAACCAGGCGCCTTGCGCTATTCGAGAGAAGTATACGCCCGGCGGAATTCTACCATGACGCCCTTGTGAGCCCGTCAGGGACCGTAGTCGTTGTGAGCATCTATACCGGAAAACTCAAGATCATTACTTTGACCGAAGAAGGGGATTACGAAGGGGATTTTGACGTATCGTCAGCATGTCATCTTGTTTTCAAACATGCTCAATCTGGCTAACATATGCGCGACAGAATCATGGAGTTGAATCTTCTCAGTCTCGCCTTCATCTCTACACCCCCTGAATCTCACACGCTTGCTATCTTACACTTTGATTTCCAGCAGCGTCTCCAGCTCCTTGCCCGTGATCTTCAGCTAGATGACTTGCAACTTTCACCAGCGCCATCCCAGCTCCTGCCTCCTACGTCACTCCTCGGAAAGTGGTTCTCTATCGAAGAACAGGCACCATACTTGATATTTATACCTTGCACTGAAGGTGGAGACGATGAGTGTGAAGGTGGGATGCTGGTCGTTGGTGGACGGAAGATCCTCCTCTATGATTTAGCGTCTGGAGATGTCCTGGAGCGAAACATCCGCAAGAGCCGTCGGTCGGAGAAGAAGAAGAAAAGCAGAAACACAGACGAGGCTGCAAGCGCGAAGCAGAAGGAGCAAGAAAGGGGATGGAAAAGAAGAAAAGCTCGTGCGATGGTCACCTGGCCATGGTCGGAGGTCACTGCGTATGTTTTTCTTTTTCCAAGTCTGCTTGTGAAGACTCACGATCACGTTGATAGATTCTGCGCGCTGACAGAGGAGAACAATACATTCTTGATAGGCGACAAATATGGAAGACACGCAATCTTAAATGTCGACAGAGCCAAGGGGGAGGTTCTGACACTCGTTGCTTTGGGAGAAGTACGTGACGTTTTCCAACTTCATTGTCCGACTAATTTCAGGCTGCGAGCCCAGGCCCCCTCTCCGACGACTTTGACTTACCTGACGAACCAAGTCGTATATCTCGGATCTCATTTTGGCGATTCACAATTGCTACGGATTATGGCGTCGCCGGTTTCTGGTTCCGATAGTCCGACGCTACCCGTTCCTTCATCCATTCCCACATTCAAACCCGGAGCGCCCAATATAGTAGCCAAGGCAAAGGTTGATGAAGACGCCGAAGGTATCATTGTCAATGGGACCGGTAGTTACCTCCTCAAATTAGAAATCATTCACAATCTGGCACCGATCGTTGATGGGATACTTGTGGACGCAGATAACAGTGGCCAGGTGTGTATCATCTCAGAGTTGGGCGTATTGTTGAAATTTTTGCAGAATGAAATTGTTACGTGTTCGGGGGGCCGGAATACGGGTTCGCTGAGGATCGTCAAGAGCGGGGCAGACTTCCGAGAGGCGGCCGTTGTGCACGGCATACCTAACGTTGACCGAATTTGGTCGCTGCGCGAGAGCTACCAGGCTCAGTGAGTATTGGAATTTGGAAACGTCGTTCACCCACAGATATCAATATGCCTAACCCCTACCTAAGGACAACCACTCATATTATCGTGTCGACTTTACAAGAAACCCACGTGCTTCGTTTCGACGATGACCAGAAGATTTTGGTATCCACTGATAAGGGTTTTCTACCATCTCGAACGTTAGCGGTTTCCAATATCCAACGTAGGCGGCAAACTGCGGAGGGTGGGTCGGTCTATGTCGATTCTTCTATGGTCATACAGGTCGTCCCTCACGGGATACTGCTTCTGAATTATGATCCTCGTCTGCAAGAGTACACGCGTATAGGCGATATATGGACGCTGGATAAATTTGCGGACGGTGATATTGCAGCAGGTTGGGCCAGTAGGGAAATCGTCGCCGCCGATGTCAATGCAACGCAGGTCGTCATCGCCCTCAATCACGGCAGGTTGGTCGTGCTTATCCTCGATGACGAAGACCACTTCGTGAAGCAGCGAACGCGAGAGTTCGTGGAGCCTCCACCGTTCAACTGCACTGCAGAAATCTCGACTGTAACTTGTCTACCGCTTGACAGTGCGAAGCCATACACCGCGTACATCGCCGTTGGATTTTGGATGTCGAAGGTCGTCAAGATTCTTTCCCTTAGGGATGGCACTATCAAAGATGTTTGTGATACCAGCCAGCTCCCGGCTGCCCCGCGCTCTCTGTTACTGTATAATTTTTCCAACGAACCCGGGCCTGGAAGCGAGTCCCCGCAATCACACCCTCACCTTCTTGTCGGTCTAGTTGACGGCTCCCTTGCGACATTTCCGTTCCAGAACAAAACATTGGGAGAGCAAAAACTCATCTCAATTGGCAGCCTTCCAGTAACGATGCACACTTGCCGCATCAGGGATCGCCCGACAGTATTTGCATGCGGGAGCAGGACATCTATCCTATTCTGGGAAAGGAAGCGTTTGCAGCACTCACCACTTATGCTCAAGGTGTATTCTATGGCTTCCTCGCAATTACCTCAGCTTATCTCGCTATGCTACGCGCACACAGGGCATCAGCGCAGCTGCTGAATTGAATGCTGCGACTTACCCCTCGTCAGTAATTCTGGCTAGCCCAGATTCCCTCGTGATTGGCGCAGTTGCAAACTTCGACAAACTTCATATCAGAACGGTATACTACACTTTCGTGAAGCATCCTCGTACGCATCTGATCACGAGATAGATCCCTCTTGGCTATAATTCCCCGCGCCGCATCATACACTGCCCGAGCTGGGAAATATTTGCGGTAGCGTGTACGCGGCTGACACCTGCTGAGATCGGACAAGCAGAGATATTCGATTCCACGGTTCAAGTGTTCAACCATACATCCTTCGAAAGTAGGTGATAGTTCAAGGCATGTGGGACGGAACTGACGTCTCCCCTTGCAGAGCTCAGCGAATTTGAGGTTGACCAAGGGGAAGAAGTAACATCCCTCCACGCAGTCGTAGCGACCCTGCAAGACATATCAACCCCCTTCTTGTGTGCTGGTGTCACATCATATGACAGCGGAGAACGGGAGCCCTCTCGAGGCAGACTTGTGCTCTTACAAGCAAATGGCCCTCGGGCGCTCCTGGTTGTTATGGCATCTGTAAATGTCAAGGGTTGCGTATACGCAATCACGTCAATGCAAAATATGATTCTTGCTGCCGTTAACAGCTCGGTGGGTAACGTCGCGACGCTCTGTACACCACGGGTTAACCAGCGCCTCTCCAGGTTATTGTTTACCAGATTGAAGGGACACAGAATCGCGTTTCCGTGACGCAATCTACCATATTCAATCACAATTATTTGATCACCACTCTCGTATCTCTGGGTGACCGGTTATTGGTCGGAGATGCCCTCACCTCGGTCTCGATGCTGAAGCTAAATGGCTCCCAAATTGAGCTCATTGCCAAGGATTATGGGTCTTTGTGGCCAACTTGCGCAGAGCTGTTGGACGATCGTACGATCGTCGGAGGAAATGTGAGAACACGTTTTCTAACTGGTGTCATTCTACTGACGACGACCCTTAGAGCGACTACAACTTATTTGCATTCCGACTCCAAGTTAACGAGTTACAGAGAGTCCTTGAGCGCGAGGGCTATTATTATCTAGGCGACATCGTGAACAAGTTCTTGCCGGGCGAGTGACCGTATAATATCTCAAGAGTTCTATAGGTACTGACGTCGTTCTCAAGGTGCTCTTGCGTCCCATAACCTATCTATCGACCTCCCCATGGTACCGAAGCAACTGTTTTTGACCCCGGCTGGACGAATCGGTGTCATCATCGACCTATCCGATGACCAGCTATCGCTCCATATGACAGCTCTACAGAGGAACTTGTCGGCCTTCTACGAACAGGAGACAGGTGTCAATCATTCAAAGTAAGGTCATTTTCCTCTTAGGGTTCCCGTTACTGACACCTCTTAGATATCGTGCACCCAAGAATAATGCTGGTCGAAGTGACATGGAGGCCAGCTCAATTGGTTTCCTCGACGGGGACTTCTTGGAGTTATTCCTTCAATATATGGGCGACGTTCGGTCGCTTGAACAGATTATGGAGGGTCAATCCGAGCCCGAGCGATTGACATGCACGCCAGATCATTTACAAAAAGTGTTGGAAGGGTTGCAAAGCTTGCATTGAGACGAATCAGATGATTCTCCACAGGATGTGATTTCAAAAAACGAATGTATTTGTATGTACTCCGTATACGACGAATCGGTCAGTTTAAGAGGAAAATTGGAACCAGGAACCAGTTAGAAGTTGGGTAGGTGTACTTAAGGAGGATACCGACTGCATGATATCTACTTGATCATCAGACATCCGAGGGGCGAAGTAAAACCCTGAGGCGAGAACAAGGTAACTGAAAATATAACCCCATCAGTAAATTGCAATCCCCCAAGTGGATTGGTCGGGTTATACCTGAGAATGAGGATACTTCCTCTGTGATAATTGCTTTTCGCTTCGATATATGTGTAGGTCATCAGGAATACGGCGAGTATAATGACCACAACATCCCAGCGAGGGAAGATGAGACTAGCACGGGTATTACGGTGATCAACGTCATGATGAAGAAAAAAGTGACTCACGTGAACGAATACGCGATTTCCCCCATTTTATCCGGTGCATACCAAGCAGAGAAGGCGACCATGGCAGGGATTTGGAGAAGACATACTTGAAGCGCGTATGCGGAACCAATTTCCATACTGCAGTTGACAGGCGTCATCAGAAGATAAGAACTCGATATTGCTGAAACACAAACCTTAATGCAATGTTTTCGTTAAGAGCGAAGGAAATGGCGTTCATGAACTCCGTCGTATTGGGAACCAGTGCGAAAAGGGTGATTCCAAGGAACTTCTCGTCGATGCCTGACCCCTCCAACACAACGTCTACGACGTCGACAAGTAGCTCTGAAAGTTTTGCTTATTCAGAAACCGACATTCTTCATTGGTGTGAGACATACCTGCGATGATCGCATAGAGAACAGTGCATATCAACAACACAGCAGCGCTAGTCGCTCTGCTCCACTCGGGTGCCTCGTGTGCTCCGTGACCACCAACACCGGTATCTGCGTCACCTACCGCGGACGGCCTAATTCGAGCAGGGGAGATGGCTTGACCATGTTGGTGTCTTAGCGCGTTGACGGTTGCGACCGCAACAGCTCGCGTGAAATCATCCTTGGTCAGGCTTTCGGGTAGGTGAGTGTTTTTAATCGCCAAGTCCACGCTTTCCATGAGTGGCGTCAAGTGCTGATTTGCGGATGGGGACGCATACGAGACACGCCTCAACGTAGGGGACACAGGTGGACGGGACAACCCAGTTTGCTGTGCAGGAGGGATGCACTCGATAGATTGTTTGGGGGCTGGGGTTTGGCCGCCAGCAACTACGTCGTGGTCGCAAGCCGCGGGATCCAGGCGCCTATGTGTGTCCCGGACATTGGGTTGCGGCGTGGGGTTAGAATTGCGTTGATATCCAGAGAGGCGATGTCCAGGCGGAACCTCGAGAGAATGTAGTAGTGGTTGGGGGTTTTGCCAGATCTGGGTAGCGTGCGTACGCAGAGAAAACCACAATCCAATGAGATACGACTAGAAACTCTATAAGTGACTTCGAGGGGGATGAAGTTATCGCAATGCTCACAAACAAAAGAATCACCGCGCAGAAGTACATCAAACTCTTGACAGTTGATTGGTAGAACGGATCTTTGACGGGATCCGGATGTTTGTAGTAGCAGTGATCGCACCTCCAGCTCGGAACACTTCGGTGAGGACCGTCAGGACAGCCACTGCAGACCAATTGGAACTTAGATCACGGAACGCAAGGTTAGAGCTAGCATACAGAAAAAGGATTTCTGTGTACTCACATTGCCATAGATCTGATAGAACAGTGTCGGTGTGAGAGTACCAATAAACGCCATGATTAACATCATGCTCGTAACTCCCGCGCTTCTAGCATTAAACTTTTGTTCCTTTTTTCTCAGGGCACCCGCACACATACTCGTGCCTGGCATCAGCAGAACCCCCGCGAGCAGACTCCCCACGATCGACCCCTCCACAAGATGGCCCTTGCCCTGAGTCAGGGCAATTGAGTAAAGAACAACTTCAACAAAGGAACCAAAGGTGGCGTTGATTACAGCACCCATGCCAATTGAGGACTGCGCTGAGATGGAGGCGACAGCCATTCCGATGAAGTAGGAGAGTGGTATGACACTCGCAAGACTCAGAATAAAGATGAGTGCTCGAGAGGTGAGGAAAGACAAAAACGCTGGAATGTGTTCGCTGCGCTCTGCTAACGGAAGTAGCACGAAACCGTCGAATATGACGAAAAACACGAGTGGGAGGAGGTTGATGAAGATGATGTTAACCCCGCCGACGGTGTACTTGTAATATTTCCATCCAGTGGCACGGTAGACGCAAAGTAGCACTGTTGCCCTTGATGATCCCAAAGTCGATGGTGCGGTTTGACCTTGGGACAGTCGCGGATGCTTGACGGAATACTCGACGGGAGGGGGCACAGTGGGGCCGGGAGCATCGGTGGCTGCAGTGGATATACCGGTATGCGTAGATGAAACGATAACCACAGGTGGAGGAGAGCAAAACCGAAGTCTCGTCGGATTGGCGACTATGTACTTGATTAACGCCCAATTGAGCTTTGCCATCGGGATGGTGATGATGAGTGCCCAGCATGCAACACAAGCCAATAGCATAAGGGGTGCGATCACAGCGCAAAAGGTGATCCAGAAAGCAGTGCGTCCTAACCAGTCTTCTGAAACTCGTTGGTAATTAGTCGCTGTGGTAGGGGAAGGCGTGGCCCCGTAAGACTTGGCGGGCAAGAGGTAATGCCGTGTATGAGCTGTCGGGAGTAAGGACGTGCCCTCGCTGGGTGTGTGTGCTTGCACATATGATTGGGCTTGGTGAGGAGTGAGAGGGGTTATGGTCGAGGTCCTAGATAGTGGACTCATGTTCCTGTCGCCAGTTTCCTCCGCCTGACTTTCTTCGTCACTATCGTCCTCGCTATCGCCTTCGACGTATTTGCCAAAGGGCCACGCAACATACCAACCCAAACCAAAGACCAACGTAGAGTATCTGCGACCCCCCAAGGGCACGAAATATAGGGAGGCGGAGACGGCATAGCAGGCTAGAGCTAGCCACCAGCCAAAGCAAATAGCCCAGAGAATGTTGCCAGGTAGCAGATGGCGTTCTGCCTGTGCTGAGGGAACCGCGTGCAGTTCAGCGTCTGCATTGCGGGTAATGGATCTGGACTTCTTGTACAGTGCGGGTTTCCAGATGGGCAGACCGAAAGGATGCTCGACGTTTATAAGAGATTGGCGGTCTTTGAGAGTCATAGGGTCCCGCAGTGGTTCAGCGTCCTCGCTCTCTGGACTATCGTCCGAGTCAGGAACGTCGCCCGCAACAGCCTTGCCCCGTGTATGACGATTAGGTCGAGGGTCTTCCACTGCATTCTCCTCCGGACTCCCTTCTGCCTCCTCTAGTGCTTCACTAAGCATGTCGGTTTCCCGGAAACTTCTCGTGTTACCCCGTGTGCTGCTTCGGCTGCTGCTCCTAGCTCTGTCTCTAGAGGAGCTTGCACTGGACATGTTCCTCTGGAGAGGTTGTCGGAACGTGGGAGAGACGGAACGATCTGGAGATGGGGAGTAGGACGTTCCTGGACGAGGCTGCGGTGCTTCTGCAAGTGACCGGTGAGAACGATGCACTGGCTGCGTGGTTGGAGTGGGGGTAGAACCCGGCGTAACGGCCCAATTATCACCGTCGTCCTGCCCACCTCCTAATGGTTCTCTACTTGACATTCAAGCCGTGATGTGGTGGGTGAGTAAGAAACGGTCACTACCATAAATGTACAACTCGTCTTTGCCAGCCTAGTAATATAATTAAATAAAGAAAGCAGTATAAAACACGAGCGCTTGTATGGCTTAGACCTCACTTCCGCAACAACTTCTCTCGCAACTCTGCACCCTTCAACTGAGCTCGCAAGTATTCCAGACGGTCCTGATACCTTGCAGTGACTTCTTGACGCCGACGCCGGATGTCAAATAGTTCAGATTCAAGAACACCCATCTCTGGATCTTCATCCATCGTCGACATCGACCCTTGTAATCTCACAAGATTGACGCTCGATAAACTTCCTAGCTCTCCCAAACGTGCTTGCGCTAGTGCCTGAGTTGTGGAAGAAGGTGGGATGCGAGCGCGAGACGACAGCGACGACATGGATCTCTTTCGGTTCGCAGCAAGCGCACCAGCAGTCCGAAGTGAAGCATTAGGGCGATGAGAACGCGGCTGAGAGACGTTGGTCCCATATGAGGTCGTGGACCGGAGAGAAACACCGTCGGCATCAGAACTATGGTATGGCGTTCCCCGACCCGATGCGCTACCACCAGCCATGAGGAAAGAATCGCTATATTCCCCACCATTCTTACGACTCATGGCGGATATTGACGGCGATCGGGGTAACGGTGTGTGTCCGGGCATGTGCTGACTCCGGGTCAGCGCGCTGAGCTCTAGCCCATTAAAGGCATCGAGAAGCCTGCGACCCTCTGCTTCCATTGCTTCAATCTCGAGGTGAATAGCCTGAGATGACTTCACCTTCTCGTCGTCCGGCGACGGGTCGCTTGTTGTAAGGATTGAGGGGGATTGTTTAATGTCGGGATTACGCGAGGGGAATGAGGAAGGAGGTGTCACGTTGCCTAACCGGCGCATGCTCCGAGAGATGGAATGAAAAGAAGCGCTGCCAAGTAAACGGTGCTCTGCTGACTGGATCTGCATCCCACCATGATCATGCCGTGACTCTGATCTTGGGGCTGGACCTGCGCTCCTCGTATCCGGGGGGATAGCTCTGCGCTTGAACAGATTGGGTGCCGAGGATCCCAGAGAGAATGTACTTGACGTCTCGCTGATGGTACTCTCCTGAGTAGAAATCGCACTGATGCGACGACTACTCCCACGCTTGAACAAATTGGACACGGCTGATGAAACGGAAGATTTGGACCGAACTGAAGGTGTCCTACGGGGTTTGACCTGAAATTGATGCGGAGTGTATGGCTCAAGGTTGACAGTTAGTTGCGAGGCTAGATATTAAATGATGATCAGCCCACATATGAGAGATAAAAATATTCGACTGACTTTCACGAAACGAACGACTGTGAGAGCCCAAAGGAATGACAGGGTTCTCTGTGGGAACAGCAGTGCCGCTAGCCAGGCGTTCAAATATGTTCTGGCGCAGTAGCCGGTATTCCTCGTCACTGGAGATGAAATGAGACTTGACTCCTCGACTGTGCCGCAGGTTACTTACTTTAGCAGACCTTCTGCATTGGCTGTTGCCAATTCATTGAGACGCTGAGCGAGGGACGAGCTGTTTCCAAACGTGATTCGTGAACGTCCCAGAGAGGAGAGGATGAATACGGACGTTATCGCATCTGTGTGAGCCCGAGGAGGTGACCTAGGGGAGGACGCTTCGGGGGGGCGCAATGGAGAGCGGGGCGAACGGTCGAAATTTGGGGAAGTGCGGTCGGCAGATCTCTGAGACTTGCCGCCAACATGGAGGAGCTGAGGTGAAGGGATGTTTGCGCAGGTTTCCCGTTGCTTTCCTTTGTATTTACCGTACTGCACGGGGTGTTAGTGGCACAACAAAAGGATGATGAATGTGAAAGTACTGACGAATCGGGAACGAATGACCTGGACTACAGACTTGTCGTCTTCGACAAGTTTGGTATCTTCGGATGTCCTTGATGAGAAGAAACCCATTCTACGCCGTGTCCAATGGATTAGCTGCTGGACCACGAGCGAGACGAAACTTGTCAGAAGCGTCGAAGCATCTGATGCAAAGGGTCGACCTGGGTGCCAGAGGTCCTCCATTCCCGTTAATCACGGAAGTCGTGAGCGACTTAGACTTCCGACACTCTGTCCACGCTCGCTTATAACACTTGGGTAATAATAACAACTTTAACTATCGCGCGACTCAACCAACTACCCATGTTGTCTGTCAGGAATGCCACTGGGCTTGTGCGCAGTAATTATCACCGTGCGGTCATCGCTCGGTGTTTTTCTGTTTCAGGTGGCATACCCCCACCCTTGAACGGGATAAGGGTCCTCGATCTGACAAGGGTATTGGCTGGTCCAACCTGTTCCATGCTTTTGGCAGATTTGGGGGCAGATGTCATCAAAATAGAGGAAATATCAAGAGGTGATGACACACGTCAGTCATCCACGGTTTCACTTCATTCTCGTTTGATCGGCTCTCACAATGCACAGGATCATGGTCTCCCCCGTCGGCACCTGTGATAGAGGGTGCACCCAAAGAAGCCTCTCATCTCCCACCAGAATCAGCTTACTTCCTTGCGGCGAACAGGAACAAGAGATCGGTCACAGTTGACTTCAAACGTCCCGAAGGCCTGGAGATTTTGCACAAGTTGGTAAAGTCCTCGGACGTCCTTGTCGAAAATTTCGTCTCCGGCAAGCTAGATTCTCTCGGTCTCGGTTGGGAAGATTGTCAGAAGATCAACCCTCGGCTTGTCTATGCTTCAATCACTGGTATGGGCTCATCCCTATCGTATCCCGGTCTCGTTTTATGCCTTGAGTAGGTTATGGGCAGACTGGGCCTTATCGCGAAGCCGCTGGTTATGACGTTATAATCGAAGCTGAGGCAGGCCTGATGCACATGTTAGTATGTTGTTTCTATTCGTCCCGTTCCTAATGCAATCAATTCACTGCCACAGCACAGGCGAAGCAGATCGTGCACCATCCAAAGTCGGAGTGGCTGTGACTGATATCATGACTGGTCTCTATGCCCATGGCGCCATCATGGCAGGGCTGCGCTCTGTGAACCAAACTGGCAAAGGCGTATGGATTGACTGTAACCTATTTGAGACCCAAGTAGGCATGTGCTCCTCACATTTGAGCTTGGAGTCTCATATCGGTTATCCAGCTAGCAGGGCTGGCCAATATAGCTTCTAATTACCTCATTGCCGGGCAAGGTGCTTCCCGTCACGGAACTGCGCACCCTTCCATAGTGCCGTACCAGGTTTTTCCTTGCAAAGACGGCTTCTTAATGATTGGTGCTGGAAACGACAAACAAGTAGTCTGATTCATTCCAACGCGTCTCCACTGACCCACTGAATCATCTCCTTTAGTTCAGGCTTCTCTCCGCCACGATCCTCCAGAAGCCAGAGCTTGCAGATGATGTCCGCTTTTCGACAAACACTGCCCGCGTAGAGAACCGGGAAGCACTCGTTGACATGATATCTCAGGCACTGAAACGACACAATAGGGAACACTGGATTGAACAGCTGACCGGAGTGGGGTACGTGTGATCTAGAATCGGGTGGAATTCACGAGAAGTCGACCTGATCTTTTGTAGTATTCCGTTCGGGCCGATCAATAATATCGGGCAGACATTTGCACATCCTCAAGCCGTTGCGCGGGGGTCTACAGTGGAAATTGATGTACGTGTCTCGCCAGCGCAACGCGGTTGCAGGGCTAGAACTTCTCCGGTAGCATCCCCGCGCAGGCAGCATTCGTATGGTTGCGCCACCGGTTACCTACAACGGCAAAAGAATGCCAGTAAGACGGCCACCACCTTGGTTGTCACAACATACCACGGAGGTATGTTTGCCACATGCGTGTTTCATTTGTACTAAGCTTCTATCGTGGGTCTGCAGATCTTGCAGGAGTTAGGGTATTCGGTTAATGAAATCACGCGGCTGCGTGCGAGCAAGGTCGTGTAACATGTGAGCGCAGAGAAATGGGGTACCGCCATACCGGGTATGAGCCACGACCTGGAGAGAGAGCGTATGGTAGCCTCGTGATCGGATGTCCGCTGTGGGTCAGTCGCAGAGGTCGAAGCCGTAGTCAGTATGGTGTACGTATTTGCAATCGCACTCAAGGGTTTACCATTGGTAATGAATTCTGTTGTTGCGTAAGGGGTACATTCCGAGTATAGAAAGCTGGCAATGATCTCAGGTCGATAATCAGTCGGCAGCCCGTCCACTTATGTACTTAGCTCCGGAAGAGATCCCTCTGGCCCCGTCTGACTTATAGCCTATTTCATCGTTCCTTACCCTTGTTATTCATTATTGTCTCTCTCTCTTCCTTCCTCCAACGGTCATGTCGTCCCGTTTCGCAGACCCAGCAACAATGCGGACCCGGTCTCCCATTTATCATGATGAAAGCTCCAAGCGCCCTCCCCCGTCTCCGTCAAGCAAAGCGCCTCCTTCCAAGAAGCTTGACCCCAAGTCTCGTGCCGTGTCCGAAGAACCCTGTGCTCTCTCCAAGGCGCCGCAGGCTATTATTTCTCCGTTATCAGAGTCCCACCCAGAGTCATGTACGGATCAAGTACGTCGCCCTTCTCGTACAACCATGCTTGTGGGCCTTTGCCCATGCCCCCACAAAGCCGCCCACAGGAAGCAGCGCTAACAACCTCTTTTGTTTTCCCAAGTCATCGAGCAATCGGGATGTCGTTGATATGGAGGTTTTCCAACAGATACTCGACTTGGACGAGGGAGACAACCAGGATTTCTCCCGGAGCATGGTTGATGATTACCTCGAACAGGCACAGTCAACTGTAAAGATCATGGATGAATGCTTGTGCGCTGGCCTGTCCCTGCAGAGTAATGCTGACACCTCATTCGCACCCAGTGCAAAGCGTGAGCTGACACAGCTGGGCAAACACGGTCATTTTCTCAAAGGATCATCTGCCGCGTTGGGAGTCGTTCAGGTACAGGAAACCTGCGAAATGATACAGCATCTTGGGAATCGGATCGATCCCGACACCGAAGTCAAGATATCGGTTGAAGAAGCGTTTGCGAAGATGAAGCCTTTGTTGGCCCGGTTGAAAGACGAGCACGCTGTAGCGGCCAAATGGTTGAAGAAAATTTTCAAGCCGTGATACTCGTAGGGCTGCCAGGTATCACAGGCAGTTGCTGTGCGATGGAGGGTACATTCTTATCGACTGCACAAATCCATGCACAGGAGACTCGTTTGCAGTATCGGAGCACAGTCTGGTGCTTACTGCGACCATAGGAAGCCTGTTTCACTTTTGTACTCTGACCATTTCCTGCCCTGTTCGTTGTCCGCATTCTCCTCTGCTCTCACATACACTGCTCCATTACATACGCCTTAGTTTTTGCCGTCTCGCTGTGTACGCTTTTAATTACATTCAAGCTTTTGATTCGCCATCAGTGCTCCTCAGGTTCGTATCGAAGATATCAACAGTGATTCATGACGAGCCGTTCCAATGCAAAAGCCCTACAAACTAACTTGGGAGATTCCTGGGGTAATCGGGCAGTGTCACGGGACCCCGAGATTCTTCAACTTGACGCGTATCGGACGCGCTTTCGTGTCTGACATGAGCCACGAAGAAGACCTTGTGTTGCCTACGCCCAAGCAGTTTCCCGCCTTTCCGTATGACCCGCCTTATTCCATACAAACAGACCTCATGAAGCATGTTTATTCCTCCATCGAACGAAAGCACGTCACGATCGTCGAGAGCCCCACAGGCACGGTGCGGATTGAGCGAGATCGATCCCCTCCGAGTCATTGACACTCCCTTCAGGGGAAAACTCTGAGTCTTCTCTGCTCGAGTTTATCTTGGCTTACCGACGAAAGGGAACGTGCACGCAAGGGGCAGAGTTCCCAGCAGGCGACGGAAAGTGCTGGTAAGATTTGTTCAAATATTAGCTGGATGGTCAACCACAAATCCCTAACGGATTCTAGAACCGGCATGGGTTTCCGCGCAAGCAGCTCAGATAAGACAAAGACAGCTCGAAGCGCAAGACCGCGAATACGAGAAGAGGCTAGCAAAGGCAAGAAAGGCCGAGGCTCGTTTGCGAGCGATGGTGAGCGCGAGGGTTACGAAGCGTCAAGTATGAATGTTCGCATGTCTAATTCACGACATCTGACATCGTAAAATAGCGACTTGTTGCAAAAACTACACAGGTACCTGACAAGGAAAACGAAGAACTGTATCTTCCGGATCACGAAGTGGAGGAGACAAAAGACAACATTTCCCCTGCCGTCCGCGAACTGATGGCAAAGTATGCTGTGTTTCGTTGCGTCGCAAAGCATAATCCTAAACCTATCGTAGGCTCAATCGCGTGGCGTCGAATCATGACCAGACCGATGCTCAGGAACCAACGTGCACCAAAGTTTACTACGCTTCCCGGACGCATTCCCAACTGACACAAGTTATTCCCGAGTTACAAAAATTGAAATTTGAACATGTTTCATATTCTGAAGTTCCTTCCCATGGTCGTGGTAACGATGTACACTCTGTCCCGCCTTTATCCGGCCATGGGATGAAACGGAGCGTGGAAGTGGATGAGGGTGACTATATCGGGATCGATCGACGGCAATGGCGAACTGTGGCTCTCGGGTCACGCAAGCAGCTTTGCATCAACGAAGAGGTCATATCGAAGCCGGGGGACTTGGACGAAAAATGCCGGGAGTTACGAGATGGTTAAAGCACATGCTTCAGTCCCAACGAGTCATCTGATCACAAGTACAGGGAACAAAGAAAGACGCTGTCCGCATCTTCCGCCTATTGACGACCAAGTACGTTTGCTTGATTTCCGAGATCAAATCTTGGTTAGTTTATGGACTCAGGGCTTTGAGCGTTATTCTCAACTATTCTACAGGCATCTCCAAAGGACATTGAGGACCTTGCTAGCGCTGGAAGGGATGCACAGATATGTCCGTACTACGGTTCTCGTAGGGCAATCCCTCAAGCAGAGGTTCGTTGCCCGTTGTTCGATACCCCTTTCCTTTATTGTCTTGGTATCACTAATCGCAACACAGCTCGTAACCTTACCGTACAACCTCTTGTTACAAAAATCAGCACGAGAAGCTCTAGGAATAGATATTTCGAACCAGGTGGTCATAATCGATGAAGCTCATAGTAAGTCCTAGAATTCTAGAATCAGTGCCTGAAATCACTAGCCAAATAGATTTGATCTCTACATTACTTTCATTGTCGAGCGTCCGTGTAACGTCTTGCATATTGTCGACTTCGTTAGAACAGGTAACGACGTATTACGAGAAATTCCGGACGCGTCTTGCAGCACAACACAGTCTTCACCTCAAGCGCCTCATTAGTTACATGGAAGCCATCCAAAAGGTCATGGAAGACTGGAGATTGGCAAGGTCAAAGAGCGGCTCAGCCACTGATGCAAAAACAGAGGTTTTCACGATTTCTAGTTTTATGGAAAGGTTAGGCAGGAAGGCAGTAGGAATCAACTTGCTCGAAATCGAGGCATACTTGAAAAGGAGTAAAGTGAATTGCATATTCTGCGATCGTGCATTTTCTCAGCAGTGATACAGATTGCAAGAAAGATTTCTGGCTATGCTGAAGTAGTGTCCAGTGAGGGTGGTCGAAGTAAGTTGTCCTGTTATATCATTTGTCACTTGTTCTGATATTCGCAGATCCCAAGAAGCAAGTCAACCGAGCTACTCCGCCGCTCCATGCGGTCGAGGCACTCATGGTTGGGCTAGTTGGCGCGCGAGAAGGTGATCTCCTGTTTCCTATCATTTTGGTGGGAGTTCCCCTATAACGGATCACCAGATGGACGGATCATTATCTCCCTCGTGAATGACAGCACACAACGCCCAGAAGAACTGGAGATAAAGTATCAACTTCTTAACCCTTCAACGACATTTCGTGAAGTTGTTGAGAGTGCGCGGTCGGTTGTACTGGCAGGCGGAACCATGTCTCCGGTGATGTGGTTTGCGGCACACGATGTCTCATGGACTGACGGAACGACAGATGTCGGATGTGATTTCGCAACTATTTCCTGGGTTGCCCCCTGGACGGCTGTCAACCTTTTCCTGTGGACATATTGTTCCGAGGTCGCACGTTCAAACCTTATGTGTCACGAAAGGCCCTGCAGGCTCCCTACTGGAGCTCAAATCTGTCCAACAGACCGACCAGAGTGTGCTCAGCGAACTGGGGCAACTTATCTTGAACCTTTGCAAAGTGGTTCCCGGAGGGGTGGTGGTATTCTTTCCATCGTATTCCTTTTTAAATTCCGCTCAGAGAGCTTGGAACACGACACAGCATATGGATAAATTTGGAGCAAGGAAGAGGGTTTGTGTTTATCCTATCGTCTTTCTTGATAGAATGGGATATAGTTAAACATGTCACAGGTATTCTTTGAACCGCAAGCAAGCAGCGGGGTCGAGTCGACTTTGCGAGAGTATGCGGACGCAGTCAAAGTTTTGGTCCGTATTAGCAAGGTGCCACGATTAGCTTCTCACCATTCGTCAGCCGGCCGATATATCCGATAAGAAGGCAGGAGCCATACTGTTTGCAGTAGTTGGCGGGAAGCTTTCTGAGGGTCTCAACTTTTCGGACGAGCTTGCGCGAGCCGTCGTCGTCGTCGGGCTTCCTTTTGCAAACAAAAATTCGCCGGAGTTGCAAGAACGAATGCGATACGCCAATGAAGTTGAAAATAGACAAGGTAATAAAAGGTCTCCAGGGACCAAAGATGCTGCCTCGGAATTGTATGAAAATATGTGCATGAGCGCTGTTAATCAGAGCATCGGTAAGATGGTTTGACGTTTTTTTCCGCGTGTCTAAGAATATTCACGAGCTCATAGGGCGAGCTATCCGACATCGCTTGGACTGGGCGTCTCTCATTCTCGTGGACCGGCGTTATAGTTCAGCCAATGTTCGAAACAAGTTGCCTGCATGGATAAGGGATGACGTCGCTGTGTGTGACGGTTTCGGACAAACCATGAAGCATCTCAGCCAGTTCTACCGAGAACGGAAGCAGAGCTGACCTGGTATAGCAAGTGGCTACTAGTAAGATATTACGGAATAAATATGACATGTCCGCGCCTGGGGGAGCTACAGGGATTGAAGTGTTCGTATCCAGCGTCCTCTGTAAGCAACCTTGGGAGTCGGCGGCCCTGCAATGTGTGAATGAGCGGGAGCATAGGGCCGGCTCAATTACGTAATCTACGAGCACACCCGCCTGTACTTGTTCCGAATCATACCTGCTACTCTTTACATTTCTCCCCATTTACGTTTCGCTGTTCTTCTCCCCGCAATGTTTTCGCGGCAAGCGATTAGGCGGTTTCCGTACGTTTTGCGTGCCCCCGCTGGGCGAGTGCGTGCTACAGTTGTCCATCGTACGTTGGCAACTCCGGCAGCGCCCCCCTCACCGAACGACCCGTTCGCAAACGGTACGAACGCTTACTATGCAGAGGAGATGTATAGGAGTTGGAGACAGGACCCCCAGTCGGTCCACACTTCATGGGCCACCTATTTCTCCGGCATGGAGCGCGGGCTACCGAGTGCCAATGCATTCCAACCGCCTCCCGGGTTGATTGCTCCACCTGCAGATGGTGCGCCGGCACTTCACGCGTTGGGCGGGGCGGAGTTGGACGATCATTTGAAGGTATACCCACTTTCCTTGCATCGTGTTCTTCTCTCAGCCGTTCTAGGTCCAACTCTTGGTACGCGCGTATCAAGTCCGAGGACATCACGTCGCCGAACTGGATCCCTTGGGCATTCTCGACGCGGATCTTGCGGACGTCCATCCGGCGGAGCTTGAGCTCAGCCGTTACGGCTTCACGGAGCGTGATTTGGACAAGCAAATCACACTCGGACCTGGTATCCTTCCTCACTTTGCCACCGAAGACCGGAAATCGATGTTGCTTCGTGACATCATCAAGACCTTGAAACGCATTTATTGTAAGGTTTAATCCTTGACATTCAACTCCTTCTAAATATTTTCAAGGCGGAGCTGTCGGAATTCAATACGTTCACATTCCTGACAAGGAACAATGCGACTGGATCAGAGAAAGAGTGGAGACCCCCAAACCCTGGAACTACACGCTAGAAGAGAAACGCATGATCTTGGACCGACTCATATGGTCGGAGTCCTTTGAAAAATTCATTGCCAGCAAATACCCAAACGAGAAGAGGTTTGGATTGGAGGGATGCGAGGCGCTCATTCCTGGGATGAAGGCTCTCATTGACCGTTCGGTCGACAGTGGCGTGAAGCATGTCACGATTGGTATGCCTCATCGTGGGCGTCTCAACGTGTTGGCGAACGTTATTCGTAAGCCCATTGAGGCTATTCTGAATGAGTTCTCTGGAGCGGGGACAGATAGTTCACCAGCTGGTGACGTCAAGTACCATTTGGGCGCCAACTACGTGCGACCTACGCCATCTGGCAAGAAGGTCTCTCTCTCGCTGGTTGCCAATCCATCGCATTTGGAAGCCGAAGATCCTGTCGTTCTTGGAAAGACGTTTGCTATACAGAATCTAGAAGGAGACCATACTACCCATAATACCGCCATGTCTGTTCTTCTTCACGGAGACGCTGCATTCGCAGGGCAAGGTGTTGTGTATGAAACCATGGGCTTCCACAATCTACCGAACTACGGGACTGGTGGAACTATTCACCTCATCGTTAACAATCAGATTGGTTTCACCACCGACCCGCGATTCGCTCGTTCGACGCCCTACCCTTCTGACATTGCCAAGTCTATCGACGCACCGATTTTCCATGTCAATGGTGATAACGTCGAAGCCGTGAACTTCGTCTGTCAGCTCGCTGCGGACTATCGGGCCAAGTACAAGCGAGATGTCGTCGTTGACATCGTTTGCTACCGTCGCCACGGTCACAATGAAACAGACCAGCCCAGTTTCACACAACCTCGGATGTATCAGGCTATCGTGGAACAGCCTACTCCCTTGACTCAGTACTCCAAGTTCTTGATTGGACGTGGTACCTTTACGGAAAAGGACATTGAAGAGCACAAGAAGTGGGTGTGGGGAATGCTGGAGAAGGCCGCCGCAGCTTCCAAGGATTACGTTCCTACGACCAGGGAATGGCTTTCGGCGTCTTGGCCCGGCTTCCCTTCGCCGCGGGAGCTGGAAGAAAAGACACTTCCAACCCGTGCTACCGGCTCTGATGAGGAGACACTCCAGAAAGTTGGCAAAGTTATCTCGCAGTGGCCCGCCAACTTCACCCCACACCGTAACCTTGCGCGTATCCTCAGCCAACGAGGGAAATCCGTTGAAGAGGGTCAAAACATCGATTGGTCGACCGCCGAAGCCCTGGCATTCGGTTCTCTTGCCCTCGAGAGGGTCCACGTTCGTGTATCAGGTCAAGATGTTGAGAGAGGCACCTTCTCGCAACGCCATGCCGTCCTGCACGATCAAGTCAACGAGCAGCAGTACGTGCCGTTGAATAACCTGGGTTCGAATCAGGCGCGATTCGTCGTTTGCAACTCATCTCTTTCCGAGTTTGGCACCCTTGGTTTCGAGCTCGGCTATTCCCTTGTCTCCCCCGATTTCCTCACCATCTGGGAAGCTCAGTTCGGTGACTTTGCAAACAATGCGCAATGTATCATTGATCAGTTCATTGCCGCCGGAGAACGTAAATGGTTGCAACGAACTGGTCTTGTTATGAGCCTGCCCCACGGTTACGATG
>JBBPMD010000308.1:0-30856 GCA_038090095.1 Zangia roseola
TGTATCTATTTGTCATAGGGCATAGGGTAAAGATAAGAGAGTATTCCGCCATTGGTCGGAATCTCATGGAAGAGTGATCATGTGAGGTGGATCATATCCGATTGGACGATGAGTCTTTAGGCTGTGTTTTTGTGTGGCAGCCAATCAGATTAAGTTCCAAGCATAGCTTTTATCATGAGGCGGGCACATGTTAGTCACATGACCTAGAAAGTGAGAAAGTAAGAGAAGTCATAAGTGTTCGAGTGAATAGGGGAATGTTCATAAGTGTCGAAGAAGATAGGGGTTACGGGCGTGTTCGTAACAATCTCCATACTCATCCTGACTCTTACACCTTATCATGACTCAGCTAAACCTCATTTACTCATGGTAAACCTTGTTCATCATCACTCTCACTATGCTACTAACTTAGTGTACTCGCGGCCGTGGGTATGGGTATGGGTATCCCAAAGTCCAACCCATACCCACGCAGAACCCTAATTCTGTCACATCATTATGTTAACCTCATGGTTTCTGGATGCATCAACATCAAGTCACATCTCCTATCTATTACTCATCATTCCCTTCTTATTGTCCAATGAGATAAAACATAGAAGTGGTATGATGATAAGGACTCTTATTTAATAATAACACAACCACATGTTAGAATAGTATATATATCATGCAATGCTAGCCAGGAAACTCTAACAAAGTTTACCTGTTCTCTCATCTTCCAAAGCTTGACTAAAGCACTACCATTTTACCACTACACATTCAAGTCAAGTTTTCTTGGTTGTTTCATGGTCCAAAAAAAATCCAAGAAAATGAGGAAAATTAAACATTATGATCACTTTCAATAAGTTCCCACAGGTATCCAACCCATGACCATGGGTCATGGGTTTGCTGTGGGTACAGGAATTCCAACCCATACTCATATCCATACATTTTCCTAGTTGTGTGGTGTGCAAAAAAATTGTGTGAGAAAATAGTCAAAAAGTACTACTTTGCTGATAAGTTACTTTTGCCCCACCACCTGAAAACAATGATGTGACAACTGTGTTATTGTGCTTCTTGCATTGTCAGCCTCATCATTGTCATTGTTGCCCCCAACCCCATCCACTTCATCATGCATGCACTTGCCCATGCACCCTCACTTGTGATGAGTGATGATGATGACAAGACAGTGAGCATGTGTGCACACATATTTGTTCATCTGCCAATGACATTGTACCAAGCCACAGCTCTTGGACTGGGCCAGGTCATGGAAGTACTAAGGCCTGAGCTGGCCTGAGCCAAGTCATGGCAACATGCAGCAGCTGGCTCAACCCAACACACCAAAGCCTGTGATGAGTAGGTTCTGGAATGTCCAGCCAAGCAATGAGCCTCAAGTCCAAGCCTAGTCTAGCCCAATCAACTTGACCCAGACAGGTCTCAATGACACCAAGACAAACAAAGAACCTGAAGTGTTTTTCAATGCAATCAACAACTGCAACAGTCTAGACTTCTACTAGTCATACAACTTATATAATACAAGCTACACAAAGAAGATTACCAGCACAAGTTTGTCGTCCTGGAGTTCAGCTGGTCAACAATGCACATCAGTGAAATTACATGGTTCTTTATCTGGCTTTATAGTTTTGTCACCTTCATTAATAGATAGGGTATTTGATATATATCAATATTTGGTGTATTCTCCTTTGGCTTTGAGCACTGCCTCAATCCTCCTAGCCATGTTTCAATCAATTTCTAATATACCTCAGCTGGTATCTTGTCCCACTCCTCCTGAGTTCTTCTCCATAACTCCATTATCACCTTAGGAGGGTTTTCATACTCTGCAAGCTTTCTTTTGAGGTAAAGCCAGATATGTGCTTGACCTTCCTGCAGGTATGCTTTGAGTCATTGTCCTATTGAAAGATGATATCAGGAGGATTAAAACCATAAAACTCCAAGGAAACCTAGCACTCATTCTTCAGAATTTGAAGGTAAAGGTCACCATACATCCTACCATCAATCTTGGTAGCATATCCAATGTCATCCCAAGTCATACAGTCTCTCTTGATATCAAGGAGAAGATACTTTGGCAAACCATTGATGCTGCCTCTTCATCAGACCAGCACATCTCTGGGCCCTCCCTTCTACATGGTGTTTTGACCTGGACGATATGATACAGATCATTAACACACTCACCTATTTGGATCTGGAAATGGCAGATATGTTTTCCTGTTTTAATGATCATAATCAATGACAATTGGATGATGTCCCATTCTGCAGTGACTACCCTGCAGCAGCAACACTAGTCACAGTAGCAGGGCATGTGAAGGTCCCTTTGAGTTATGGGTTCTGACATCTCAGATGGTGGACCGACACTAATTTGTATACATATTGCCTATGGTGGTCATAGTGCCATCACTTCCACATGTTAAGGACAATGAGAGTGAGGGCCAAGCCAAGCCAAGAGGAGAGACAAGCAAGAACAATGGCACAATGTGTACAATTGTGAATGCTTTAAGGTTTATCCTTCATACTAGTCAACTCCAATTCAAGTTTGTTTTTGAGTTACTTCAAAAGGTTATTTAATACCAACAAATAAGCACTTTAGTGCAATACACCTCACAAATCTTTTCTTGTCCTGTTCTTTGCATTGACACTAGGATTGATTATTGGAGGAACATAGTTAAGTAAAGGAGAGCTTCACTAGAGGTAGCACTAGGAGAGATAAAAAGGTTGTGAGAGGACTTACATATGAAAGCCACACTATGACCAAGGGGTCATTATTGACACAGCAACACTAGCATTTGCAGTAAAAGCCACAAGAGTCCATCAGTACACATTCACATGGACTACTAATAAAAAGATCTTAAAGGAGATCCTAGTATTATTGTTTGGCAATCAACAATACCAACCACCCATCATTACTGAAGAGGACCAAGGAGTATTGTACTGCTCAAGAGAGAAGAGTCACTAATTATCCTAAGATTGTACTCACTAGTCAAAAGAGAGGGCTCAGATGATGAAGACCCAAACAACTATCACCTACCTAAGAGACAGGTAGAGGTTGATGAACATGGCTTGCCAAATAGGAAGTGTAAGTGAAGAAAAATATTTTATATTCAAGAAGTCTTCAAGTTTCAAAACAAGGAATTCTATGCTTACTCAAGCAAACTACTAAGGCCAAGGAGCAATCTAAAGAAGTCAAATAGAGGCTTCTAGTTATCATACAAAATACAACTTCTTTTCTCCATCTCATAAACAATTATGTCAAAAACTACCCTCTTGATCAAATAGTTGATAGATGGCTAACTGTTTATGCTATATTTTATCATATTATATCCAAATCAGATTCACATTTCATTGACTATAACATAATAACAAATTTAAAGTTGAGAAAGTTCAAGATGATAGTAAGACTTAGTATAGACCAAGAATTAGTATATATTGTATACTCTGTATGTATATATGTACATGTTTCTTTATCTGGCTTTATCTATCTTATTCTGCTTAGTCAACCATCAAAACATCTGAAAACTCATTCAAAACTTGTATGAAAGCTTTCTTTTCATTACAATATACTGTAGTTGAGATATTCAATGTTTTTGAACAGAGTATAATAGCATTGTACATGATTGGTAGATTAAAAGCAGAATAAAACAATTAAACACAATATAATTTTACTGATAAATGTGCCTGGGATGTATCACTCCTGTGCTACCTCTGGCCTCTCTCATATAGTACTTACCTTGTATCATCTGACATAGGGTACAAAACCCTGAATAGACAGTAATGGACTTGAAAAAAAAACAATACACTTTAGATCATTTGATGTTTGGAACCCATTGGGTGTAAACATACATGGATGGTTCAGTTCTCACTCATAATGCAACACTGTAAGGGGCATGGGAATTGTGCACCATAAATGCCATGTGGGACTCATAACCTGTTTGAAGGCTATGGAGAATCATTGCAAATGAGTTACTTATAATTGGGGTTCACTAATGTTAATGACGATGATATGAGATCAAAAGTGATTCAAAGTCTTCTGATAACTCAGCTAATGAGTGAATATTATATATGTCCATGGAAGTCATGTGACTTGTCTTAGGTAATACTACACTATGACTATACTACAACTTTAACACTAGGGTATACATAGGTATCAGTATAGGTATCAGGTATGCACACAGCCACCCAGGGGTATACTTGTACTATTGCCTATTCCTCTCTATACTCTAGTAGATTTTTCCTATTAGATGTAACTGTTACGAACACACCCGTAACCCCTATCTTCTTCGACACTTATGAACATTCCTCTATTCATTCGAACACTTATGACTTCAACTATTTTCTTACTTTCTAGATCACATGACTAACACGTGTCTACATCATGCCAAGGCTATGCTCGGAACACAATCCGATTGGCTGCCACACAAGGCACAGTCCATGGACTTATCGACCAATCGGATACAACCCGACCTCATGTTCTCTCTTCTATTCTCGCACAGCCTCAAGGCTGTACGCTTCTCTTCTATTCTATGACCTTCTACGAGATTCCAACCAATAGCGGAATACTCTCTTATCTTTACCCTTTGACCTATGCCAAATAGTTACAAACACATGTAGTAGTATATAAACCCATAAATTAGCGTCAGTAAACTCCATCAAAGTTTACTTGACTTCCCCTGCATCTTACTCCTGCTTGAGCACTTTTCTTTACATTCACCAAACTAGTCACTCGCTCTTGCTCTTGAGAGTGTTTGCTTCAGTAACTGTTACAAATGTCTTCTTCAATCCCTATCATCTTCAACCCCTATGCTCAGTCTTTAACCCTACACAAGAACAATCAACACTTTATTGATTCTAAACCACAAGCTTACTGTTACAAACACAGTTGAAACCCCTATCTTCTTCAACATTTATGACCCAAGATTCATGCAAGTCACTCAAGGACTTGCCCTCATGTGATTATAAGTCACATGACATCACATGATACTCTTTCTCTTCTCTATGCTTTCGGACTTATATGTTATGCTTACATAAGCAACATTATGGTTGCATTATAGACCTTAGATCTAGATTGGATCATGGTTGGATCTTAGATAGTTCTCATGGGATGGTTCTCATGAATGCTTCTTAGATTCCATTCTGTCACATCCTCATGGATCAACATATGTTTACAATGTGTATTCACACAGACTACTTCTCTTCCATTCCTTGTTATCATCCAATGGGACAATTACTTATGAATGGTACAACTATGACATTTATGACTAAGCCTTGTACTCAAATAGTATAAGTACCATGTAAACTGTAGCTAGGACTACAGTCAAATTTACTTGACATTCCCTCCACTTCACTGTCTGAGCAAGTTAGTTCTTTTTCCAAATCACTACTTGTCATTCATGCAGCTTTGAGTGTTTGCTTCACTTACATAGTATGCCTCATGCCAAACCTGTGCTTGGAACAAGATTCTATTGGCTACCACATTATGAACAGCCTTCAGACCTATTGTCCAATAGGATAAGATCCAGGTCATATGACACTTCTTATCTTTATATCTAAGATTCATTAGTATAGCCTCAGGATTGTATGCTTGTATGCTTCTTTATGACTCATTCATCATTCCTTATCCTCCAATAGAATTATTCCAAGTAATCATACAATTATTATTTAATTATGACAAAGTGCATCCTCTGTATGTATATAAACCATGAATACAAAGACTAGAGGACTCTAACAAAGTTCTCTTGGTATTCTCACCATTAATGCACCTTTGCTAAGAACTTCTTCTCTCACACTACACATCCACTAGCAAGTCTTTTGTGGTTGTATTAGTAACCTCATTCCTCAGGTGAGAGATAAAGAGACCCACCAGTTTTTTTATGTTGTCACATCATCATCATCATCATCATCACCATCACTTGTATTGCCCTTGCCTCTTGAGGCAGTTACAGTATTAGACCATAGACTTGTTAAATTACCACTAGATTTCCTTTATTATCATCAAACCAACTGTTTTTTTGCTCATGTAGTTGAAAAAAGCCTTCCTTCATCCTCAAGCTCTCCCTAGAGTCTCTTGGAACAAACCCTTCACACCAAATCTAACCCAAGTGCTTGTCTTTCAAGCACTTTTTAGATCATTCAGCAGTAGGAAAACTTGATGGAGTTACAACTTGAAGACTGAAATTAAGGTGATGTCATCTTGCTATAATATTGACATGCTTACCTTCAAGTTCTCAACAATCCAACACATCTCCCACCTGAAGTTGCAGTGGATAATCCCACTCCAATATGAGTGGTGGGTCACAAACTCTGTTTTAGGAACTTGGGTGGTGCCATTGTATTGATGGTGAATGACCTCAAGAACTCCTCGTGCAAGTGCATAGCAAAAGGTTCTTGACCAGTACCAAAAGTGACGTGGCAAAATACTTGTAGTACAGACATCATGGGTGAGAAATAAGACTTGATCAAGAGGAGGAGCAGTTTGTAGGGTCCACATCAGATGGTTCTTGAGGATATCAGTGTCACCAGTATCAGCTACAGGACCCAGGTTGAGCATGCTAAGCCACCCTTCTCCTGAGCAGTGAACCCTATACTCAACCCTGATTGCAATAGGGGCTATATCTGGGGAGTAGGGCTGGGCAAGGAGAATGATGTACTCGTGCTGGATTTGTGGGAATGGTGCATGCTCCTTGTAGAGGAAGACATCTGTGACACCAAAATTCCTAAAGGCATGCAAAGATTTCTTCTGAGAGAAAGGATAACGGTCTGAGCTCTCACGAGAATCCCGAAACTTGAACAACATGGTGATGAGAGGTGAGGATAAAGGGTCCTGGTGGGTATAAGCCCGCCGGAAGATAAGATCAGAATGAACTGTAGTATCCATGGTCATGGTGTCCATGTCAGACAACAGTGTGTGTTGATTACCAACCCTATTTTGATCACATAAGCTACACTTAGCAACCCGCTGGCACCGAGTCCCGGCGCATGTCTCATTCGTCAATATCGTATCATGTAGACATTCCACAGCCTGGGGCACTCAAAAGAAAGATCGCTGCTGCGTTTTCTGATGAGGAAATGGGTTTTGATTCTGTTGATGACGATCATGGTGCGTCGCTAGCTTTACAGTCCTGTGCAAAGCGGCCTATGTCGTGGAGTTCGCTAAGCAGAGTTGGTTTGTAGGTTCCCAGATCCTCGAAATATCTCGGTATATCAACGATGAATTCAATCTAGAGGTTGCCATCCGTGAACGGCTCGCGACTACCATTGAAGGTCGTATCCAATGGGCACTCCATATGCTGGAGGCACTTTCAACCGTCAAAGAATCCCAAGATCAACCTCTGGATGGAGACGATTTCCAAGATGCTGCGCTTGATGCTCTCGAAGCTTTGGAAGCGCCGTCGTCATTTCTGTTTGACACCAGATATCCTGAAGAGCGAAGCCCATCTCCTTCATTTTCCCCCATAACTCCGAACCCACCGGCTGCTCAGCGTGCACCAAAGACGCGTTCTTCCCGGACTCCTAAACCATCTCAACAGAAGAAACATTTATACATAAAACTGCCTTCCGGAACGTCTGACAGCCAACTTGCAATTCTCGCGTGTTCAACCTGTGGCCGAACTCAGTTCACTACTCTGCAAGGGCTCCTCAATCATGCGCGGTTGGCCCATGGCATCGAATGGGCAAGTCACGATGCCTGCATTACGGCCTGTGCTTCCCCCGTTTCCGCAGATACTTCGGGTTGGGAAACGTACGAGAGAGACGGCGTAGAGGTCCCATGGGGTGGCAGCGTCGTTGGACTACGTCGGCTATTCGAACGTGCCGTGGGCGTTGACGGTGTCCTACCCAATTCCGAGCATATTTCACCAAATGTTACCTTCTCCGCCACAACACCGAGCACTCTGTTGTCGCGAACCCTTGGCCTTCATGCAGACTCTGCTGCCCTTGCACAGTTCCTTGGTCGTGCTCCCAAACGTCGTTGCATTCATGTTTACGATGGGGATCAGGAGGTGGATATCATAACGGATTCTTTCCAATGTACACCGCCCTCTAGAGAATCGGTACCTCCCAAGAAAGGTTTCTGCATGCGTTATCCGCACAGAAATATCGCACGAAAGGACCTCGATTTGCAAGTCGATGTTGACAGTGAAGCGGAAATCGCCCATACAGACCATAGTGCTATTCCTGCGGTTCCAGCTGGCACGACTGCGTCGCGTTTCCACATCACTGCGCGCATCCGTCTCGAGGACCGTAGTCTATTTCTGAAAGAATGTGAGCTACTGCGATGCCTATGATGACACCGAATGCTCACGGGCACAGACCGACGTGCCCACTTAGGTACAACCGATCAATATCGCTGGATGCTAGGGGTCACGGCACCCTCTTATGTATGTTTCCGCCTTGGCTTGTACCTGTACGCCGAGCTCATCGAATAGTCGCTCCCGTTATCATCGTTCCTGACCTCCGTTACGGTAGTACCGCCGAAGACTGTTTCACCAGTGTTCCTCACTGTCCAGCAGCAACCTTTTGCGGTTATCGGCACTGCAAATGAACCCTTTATGGCCAAGGTCGTGTTCGAGTGGGTCGGTGGCGGTAAAATGGAAGTTGAACATTGGGTCGAGGTATGTAGATTGATATCTGCCGCAATTCTGGCATGGAGCTCATCAATCTCATCTAGCTTGATCAGTCCAAGTCTAGCATTTCCGTCTTCGGCTCGGAACAACTGCTTGACGTAGAACTCGATCGCAATGTACCATTGCTCCTTATTACCAAAGGGAACAGTCCACCTTTACCATCCCTTGATCGCCAACTCCCCTTGAGCAACACGCCTCAGACCGACCAAGAGCGCGGAGACGCCCAGACGTCCAAGGAGGAACGTGAGTTGGATCACATTCCTGAGTACGTGGATGAGTTAGATCTTATTCCGTATCGTAGACTATGAACAAGTCTTGCGAAATCTCCTTCCGAAGGTCCCGATGACCACGAAAGGCACGTTCATTGATACTCGATGCATCCGTTTATATTAATTGAGGTGTATAGATGTTAAGCCAAGATTGACTGTCCAAGTTCCGTATAAGTTAGTTGCTAATTCCGCACAACTCCTTGCTCTCGTTCCTGGAAGACGGAAAGCGATCGAGGTGCGTGTTCGTAATTGATAATGTTTGTCTCCGTGTTAATCATGTTGAAGTGGGCTCGTGCGCGCGCACTACATGCACTTTACGTGGATCATATAGCCTCAGTTCCACCATCTCGGCGAACAACACTGTCAGTTGGCGACATATATATGTTTCTTGAGGATACATCACACTTTCCCCGTCCGTCCTACCCTACTTCAGGTCCCGTCCCTGAACCAAAGAAAAAGAAGAAAGAAAAGGAAGCGACACTAAATCTGGGTGAGGAATCTTGCCCTACCTGCGGAATTAAAAAGCGCTTGCATCCTGGATACGACGTCGTTAAGAGGGAAGTGGAAGTGGGTGGTTGGGTTTGTGCTGTCGTTTCGACAGCGGAACTGCGATATGCGACAAGGTTTCCTCTTAATAACATCGCCAAAGTTTTTGCATGGCCGGGTGGGCTCCAGCAATCAGTTCAGGGTCCCCCATTACCGCCAAATCCTGTCCCGACTCAACGATTGAAGATGTTTTTACCATCTTGTCAACACACACCACGTGATCTGATGATGCACAATCCGCCGGACCTCATTCTCGCTGTTCACCAGATCGCCTCCAAGTTGCACCTCCCAACATTCCCCGTTTTAGCACACTATGGAGAAACATCCGCTTTCCTCACCATGAGGGAAGAAGCTGAGCGCAATCTTGCTCCGGCAGCCCTATTGACGGCCGCGCTGAAACCGTTCATCTCCGGGCTGCTCCGGTCGGCTATTGAAATTGCAAAAAAGGATGTTACATCTATTGTTCCAGTAACCAAAGACGGTCGAGGGAAGAGGATGAAGAAGTTAACGTTTGTCTTGACGCCGGGGCACATCTTACGTGGGCTTCGACTCCAGCCCTCGACTAACCTCAAGGTTGCTCCAGGCGCTGCGCGGGCTACAGCGGGCTCGGATTCCCAAGTGAGAGAGTCTACGGCTTTATGCCTTGCACGGCTTGGTGTTCGACTTGACTTCGGCGAGGACGTATCAGCCACATTGGATACAGGCCGTTGTAGCACCCCGGGACCGAAAGGACTGGTCCAGAGTCGACAGGGGTAGCTTGACTGGTCGTTGAGAGGGTCGTCCAGGACACCGTTTGTATGTGATGTGGATACGTCGTTTTTTTCCGCCCTATCTGTCGGTGTCCACTATCCACGTCGAGGGTTGTTAGATGCTGAAGAGCCTCGGTGCCCTTTGATGAAAGCAGGTTGACGATTCCGATGCCCCAAAATAACGATGCACTATCTTGTACTACTTGCCGTCGCAAGTTTAGCACGGTTATTCAAAAGACGTGGGAATGACTTACTAAGGCACTATACTACTTCCCTGAGACGCGGACTTGTAGGCTGGGAAAGGCGGGGAAACTCATCACGACGTAACTTACTTCGGTCCGCATGATACATCTTGTCCACATCATATATATGTGTATTTACAATAGAAATCTTGGTATATACGAGCAACTCATTCCAGTGTGTCAAGGACTGGGTCTACACTGTACAGGTTGCAATGATACTGGTCCATCCAGTTGTCTTGGGGCCCAGCCGACCCGGAGCCGCTTCGGTCGCCCTGCATTTATCAATCCGAGTGTATATCGCATCTTTTTACGTTCCTGATGGCGGCCAGATTTCATCAGAAATGTTCCGAAGGATGCATTATTGGTGTCCAACGGAACTTGCAAATGGCCGTTGTCGGCATCTCCCGGTCGAATCGCTCTTGAAACAAACAACTTCCACCGCGTCATCATATCCACGCGCTCAAGATAATCATACCATCCACCTGCTTTCGGAAAATTCATCTACTTCTTGCTACAGGCACATGAGCATTGCCCACGGGTCTCCGATCTTCGCGAGAACCAATGTCCATCACTGCGCTTCCGCCTCAGTTTCAAGTTTCGGGTGCTACACGCTGGCAGGCACAGGCAACGTGAATGAATCATTGGTTTTCCCTTGTTAATCGGGTGGCCCTTGAAGAAAACCATAGGCATCATTGTTGCGATCCCAGGTTCTGAATCCCGACATTATCTAGTCTCTTCTCATCTGGATATCGAGCGACAAGGTGGAGTTCCATGTCATTCCCTTTGGGCTTGTTAACAACCGCCTGGGTCACGGGAAGGCTTTTGAGAGCACTCAGCCGCGTCGTCAACTGAGCTCCAACTGTGTGCCTGTGAAGCAGACTTGCATTCGCGCACTAGGAGGGTGTGCTGCCACTGACAGACATATCACGCCAAGTGTTTTCTCCTTCATCCACAGCTCCATGACATCAAGAGAAAATGGCAAAGGTTGGGTAAGTTACATAAGAGAATTCTCTCGCTAATTTCTGAAGAAGACTTTGGTCCGATCTCTGCTTCCATTCTCCGTGAGGAACCGGAGTCGACATGAATTACAGTATATGGCAATGTCACGAGGCTGTATCCCTGGGTCCGCGTCATCATCCAGATTCAACGTAACTCCTCCCTGGAAGAACTCGGATCAGCATTCAACCCGGCCGATGTACCCGTTGATTGCGCCGGCTTATATTACTGTCGTTAAAATCGATCGTTCTGGTAACCGCTTCCTTTCTTCTCTGCGTTTCTCGTCTCGGTTGGTCTACCACCAATGTCTTTCGCCGCTGCCAGTTTTGATAACACACTGGGTGCCCTGTTGATTGGGTTCAGTCTGTCTACAGTGTGAGTAATTATCATGTACACAAGATGTTTAGTTTGACTGTTTAGCAGGTTATACGGCACGTTTCTCCTCCAGACGTCCAACTATTACCGTCGATATCATTTGGATAAAACTGGGTACAAAGTAATTGTGAGTTGTCCTGGGTACCTAGAAGGCCCCGTCTAATCCGACTAGGTCTTGCTGTTGTTGTTCGTATTTGTTCAAAGCCGGCCTGTTTCATTATAACTTGGCTTTTGCAGGCTTCTGGAGACGGCGCACCAAGGTTTCATTACGCATTCCATGTATTACTACACAGTAACGTGAGTTTCTGTGGGCGCGTGCCACTGCTAATCTAATGCCTGTACAGAAACTTTCTGAACATACTTGCGCTCAAGGGTAAACCGCTTTGGTGCGTCAGGGTATCTTCTTATTCTCCATCATTTGACGAAGATGCAGGTCTCTCGTCGTGCGTATACCTTTCTGGGGGCGGACATCATCTCACCACGACTGCGTCTACTAGTACCAGCTTCTCATTGGGGTGAATTCGCCACTTCCGTTCCCAGTTTTGCATGTATTTACCTTTTGATCTAGGCGGTCGTTGGAACGATCGTCAAGTTGCAAGTGCATCCCCTTGCTTGCTCATTCTCTACGGCTAACCCCATTCTTACAGTCTATTCATACTGCGTGTTTGGCGATGTAAGGATTTCACCGTCCTTGATGGCACCCTTGATGATTCCCTTTCATCAGTTAGCTATGAGAATATATGGCTGACAGGGTTTCTAGTGAGTGTCCAGCCTTACGCGTCAACGTATTTGTGTATTAATTATTCTCTTTAGTCGTTTCTGAACTTTGGACAACTGAGTGAGGGGCTATGGTTATGTTTGCGGACTGTGTATACATGTCTAATCTTGGATGGTTTTTAATTATGCCCCCAGGTCTCGCTATCGGTAAGCACTCGATTATCTTCTGGACGACTGTTCATGAATACTCACAGATTGCATATAGTTTTCACATTTAAATGGTAACAAGCTTTTCGCACTTTCTAGTGTCGCATTCGGGCTAAATGGCCTGCCTTTCTTTCAGCTACTCTCTTACCGCACTGTCTGATCTCGGGAGCCTACGAGTCAGTTGGTTATTCCATGGTGACCCTCTCATTGCTGATCCAGATGCTCTTATTTTAGGTCTTGGGAGTCGTTGCGCTCGGCATTGGCGTTGTGACCGACATAGGCATATCTATTGCTCTTTGTTATTTCTTGCAGAGTATGCGGACGCGATATACACAGTGCGCCTTCAATTGTGCATATATTTTGCTCTTATCTAAGAGCGGTCCGTAGGAGCGACTCGGTCATTCGAAGGTTAACAGTTTACGCAGTCAACACCGGTATCCTGACAAGGTATCTTTAAACCTCACCAAAGTTTTTTCTCCCCTCGCTGACTGTTGTGTAGTGCACTGAACTTCGCAACGTTGATCCTCGTATGTCGTGCCTCCAACCTGGTGTAGTGCATCCGCATCTGACTTACCAACAGTACCACTTTATGCCGGCTAATTTCATCTTCGTTGGCTGCTACTTTGTTTTGAGCAAAGGTACACGAATCTTTTATCGATTCAGAACGCTGAACTGACTTGTGGCCTAATAGTATACGCAATATTATTCGTCGCGGCGTACGTATCCACATAACCCATGAAATATGAAGGTCTCAATAGTGTACAGACTCAGCACACGCCAAACGTCGCAGGGTCAGGGCTCTGACGGCACCTTGAAGAAACGCCAGTCAGTTGTAGACCAACGAAGTCTTCCGATCAGTATCCCATTGCAAATGCCCTCGATTATAAGAGACGTAGAGTCTCTCGGAGTGGAAGAGGTTTGTAAACTACAACAGGCTTAGGAGCCCACGATTGAATTTGCAATAATAGGACGGCGCTTACGCTCTAGGTTCCAGCCAAGAATGCGTAGCATACGCGTCACCTGATCCCTCCGGTCGACCAAGCGACCCTGATCCCCATTCGCCGCAGCCGCAAGATAGACCGTCGCACGCCGTCGTTGCGTGATAGGCATTGCATTACTTCTCATCGTTTATACATCCATCAAAATTCGCGCTTCTTCATCCATTGACTGTCGTATGCTATCGTTTTGTTTTATTGTTCACACCATCCTGATTCATCATCCACGGGGATCTCACATTCTTTCATCTTGCTGCGTTTCGATTTCATCCATCCCTGAATAAATATGTTTAACCTACTTATGTATGTATGAGTAGTTATCGGTTTGAGTGGGATGTACAGTAGCTGTTCCTTCGGAAATGGCGCCATTTGGTTCCAACCATGTTCTGGGTAACCAAAGACTGAGTTTCTGATCGTGTCCCGTCCGACTTGACAACTTACAGCATGCTATGAAATCTCTCAGGCTGCGGCTTCTGCAACCGCACCGGCCCCGACACTCATCATTACGCCAACACTGTGACCTTGATTACAGTAAACTAACCTGGGCCAACGAGTATCACAAATGACTGTGTCATGAAATTCATTGCAACAGAGCTTGAAACAACGCAAGAGAGTGTCTACTCGAAGGTGGAGGATGGCGAACTACCTCCAGGCTCCCCGGGTGCCGCTACCAAGGCGAAGCAGAAGGGACTTGGTCTGTCATGGGCATTCGTCGTACTACTCTCGACAGTACTGTCAATCATCGTATTTCAACCACTAAATCTGAAGTCATCCACTGTCCGGTCCTCGCCTTTTCCAGAAGCTGCCAATGCACTCGGCGAGCAGACCATAACCGACTCTGTGGTGACTGCTACCAGTCTCGCCGGGAATGGACGCACAAACGAAGTCTTGTGGGACAAATACAGTTTGGTACTCAAAGGACAGCGTGTCTTCATCCAGTACGTCCACTTTACGGACTGTATCCGTGCACCGTGTTAAGTACATTGCTGGTCAGCTCTGGGGAGTTCCATCCTTTCCGTTTACCAGTTCCTGGGTTATGGCTCGACGTATTCCAAAAGATCAAGGCAGCAGGATTCAATGCTATTAGCATTTACACGCACATGGCACTCATTAATCCCTCGCCTGGTGTGATTGACTTGGATGACTACCGTGCTCTGAAGCCGCTGTATGAAGCTGCCAAACAGACAGGCCTGTGGATTATTCTTCGTCCCGGTGCGTGCTGTTACTTTTCTGGTATGATATGTATCGTGACGTCTCTCTAGGTCCGTACATCAACGCCGAAACGACTGCAGGAGGTATTGCACACTGGATAACATCACAAGTAGCTGGTGAGCTCAGGACAAACGCCACGGATTGGAAGGCGGCATGGCAAGACTATATTCAGGCGATCATCCGGGAAACGGTGCCATACCAGATCACTGAAGGAGGGCCGGTCATCGGTAAGTAGGACCTTGTTTGAACTTGATATATCTTATTTAGCGCTTTACAGCGATCCAGCTCGGTACGTACCCGAGTCTCAACCTCGGAAAATGAGATAGTTGACCCATTGCTCCTTGCAGATAATGAATACTCCCAATCACCTGCCTCGCATGCGCAGTACTTTGTTGATCTTCAAGAAGCCTTTAAAAATTCTAGTATCGTCATACCCTTGACAGCAAATGACGCTGGAACGAAAAGAAATTGGATCAATGGGACTGTGAGTTCAGTTTCCTTACAGAAACATGGTGTCTGATCTCCGCCGTAGGGCGCCGTTGATATCTACGGGTACTTCCAAACTGCATACTGAGGAACCACTACTAACCATCATTTTGTATTCAAAGTCTTGACGCATACCCACAAGAATTTGATTGTTCACACCCCACGGTGTGGAATCCAGTGCCCACAGGCTATCATAGCTATCATAGTAGTATGTCAGAACAGTCCTTCTTTCTTCGTTCGTTCGTCACATCCCTTGCATAGGCGTTAATCCCGGTCATCCTTTGTACTTCCCTGAAGTTGGTCTTGCACCCATATTCCTTTCTTATTAGTAGTAGTGACCATGATTCAGTTCCAGGGAGGTGCTTTCGACGCATGGGGTCCCACGGCACCAGGTATAACCGCTTGTCTTTCGTATGACAAAGCTAACGATACTCAAGGTTATGATCAATGTCGCGTACTGACTGGATCGGACTTTGAGAGTGTTTTCAATCTCAATCTTTGGGCAGCGAATGCCAAGCTGATCAACTACTACATGCTTTATGGGTATGTATATATTTGCTTGTGAAGCGTTTACTAATATTTTTCAGAGGGACCTCGTGGGGTGGCCTACCTTTCCCGGGTGTTTACAGTAGGTCTCGCTTGATGGTTGTTTTCTCTATGTTTAACGAGTTGTCCAGCATCATACGACTATGGAAGCGCAATTGCCGAAAATCGGGAGCTGACCGACAAGTATCCGGAACTAAAGCGACAGGGACTCTTCCTTCGCAGCTCCCCGGAATTCTACAAGACCGACCACATCGGTGATAGCGCTGGTAGTGCTGTCGAGGTGACGAATGATGCTGCATTCGTGACTTTGTTGACCAATCCTGACACAAACACCTCGTTCTTCATTGCAAGGCAAAGCGATTCCACCTTCACGTGAGTATGACTGCACTGTGAGGTAAACGCAACTGATATTGAACTGTGGGTAGAGCGACGACGAATTTCAGGCTGAACGTGACCACATCAGCTGGATCCTTCCAGATTCCCAGAGTTGCTTCAGCGATCACCCTCGGCGGCCGGCAATCTAAAGTTGTCGTCACCGATTATTCCTTCGGCTCGTCCAAGGTGCTTTACTCCACAGCACAGGTCTTGTATGCGGGCAAGATTGGCACCAGAGACATTCTCTTCTTGTATGGCGACTCCAGCCAGGAGCACGAGACTGCTCTTCGCCTCACGGGAGTGCCACGTTTGCAGGCCCAGAGCCACACTATCTCTTATACATCCATCAATGGTGTCTCAACTGTCACCTTCTTGGAGGGGATAGAAGGTCTTGTAACTGTTTGGGACTCCAGCGAACAGCTTGTTCTCTACAGCGACACAGTCACAGCAGGCACATTCTGGGCTCCGGAAATCCCCACGAATCCATCCGTCGATTTTGCAAATTACTGGCAATATGGCACTAATACTTCCGTGTTGATAGGAGGACCATACCTTGTCCGGAATGCCAGTATTTCGAGCTCGACGCTTGTCCTCCGCGGTGATCTGTACGAGGGCGTGAGGTTGATCGTGATTGCGCCAGACAGCGTAAAAGCCGTGACCTGGAATGGGATACCTGTTTCTGCAGATGTTGCAGCAGCCACTGCTATTACTCAACAGGGCGGATTCTCCGCTTGGATTTCTCCTTCCTTGGGGCTAACAGAACCTGTTGCCCCTCGGTTGACAAACTGGAAGTACGCGAATAGCCTGCCGGAAATTGATTCGGGCTTCTCAGATATGAATTGGATAACTGCAAATCACACGAAAACGAACATACCCTTCAAGCCTCACTACGGAGACGGGCGCGTGCTATATGGTTGCGATTACGGGTAGTAAGTAACTGCCCTACGTTCTTATCCGCGCACTCCGATTCGATTTATGCCATAGTTGTGAAAACATTGTTATTTGGCGTGGCCACTTCAAACCCACTGAGGATACCAAGTGGGTTAACCTCTCGATCAACGGTGGTGAAGGTCCGTCCAGATTTTCTCAGGCAGGACGCATCTTTGAGTAATTTCCTTTGTAACCAGCTTTCGCTGCGAGTGTTTGGCTGAACGACGCCTTTTTGAACACTTCGTACGGAAAGTAAGGCTACATTACCCGCTGTTATGATGTACTGACGAACCATTTGTGAAGTTCGACCAATAACCAAAACATCTTGGAGGAAACCGACGAAAGGTTCTACTTCCCGCCTGGTTCACTACGTTACAACGAGGATAATGTCATCACTATTATTCAGGTTAGTTGTACGTCTCGAAGTTCGCGGCGCTGACAACTTGATTAGGACAATATGGGTTTGAACGAGAACGGAGGTAAACTTATTACTGCGAATCTTGTGGATTAGCTGATGGAATGTCATAGATGACCATGTCGACGCGGAGAAGTCGCCGCGAGGAGTGCGCGGATTTATGCTAAATACCGGCGATTTTGACGAATGGAAAGTGCAAGGCAAAGTGGGGGGTTATACAAAGTTGGTGGCACGTGCAAGGACACGTGCAGTACTTTTCTGACGTTTGGAACAGCTTCCCGGACAAAGTGAGAAGTGTTCTTAACGAAGGCGGTCTGTATGGCGAGCGATTGGGTTGGCACCTCCCAGGATACGACACGTCATCGTGGAAGTTGAGGGATATCTCTCAAGGTCTTCCAAATGCTGCCGCAGGCGTCGGATTCTTCGTGACGACATTCGAGCTCAACATCTCGGAAGAACTTGATGTTCCCATGTCTTTCACGTTTGACCGATCTTTCCAGCCTTACCGTGCTCAGCTATACGTGAATGGGTGGATGATGGGAAAGAGAGTTGCCAACCTCGGGCGAGTTCCTCTGACGTTGATACTGCAGCGCTCAGCGATCGGCTGACATTATAACATTCCAGCCCGCAGTACAAGTTCCCTGTACAGCAAGGCATTCTCAACTACAATGGTGTCAAGTATGTTGCATGTTGTTTAATTGCATTGTGTCGAGTTGACGACTCATTAGCACTGTCGCGCTGGCATTATGGTCCATGGAATCGAGCCAAATTTCACCGACCTTGGAGTTGACGATCGACGGCGTTTATGAAGGTGGTGTTGGCGTGATCGAGGTTAACAACCCGAGTTGGACAGGGGTAGGGAGGGAGCAAAGATAGGGAGGAAATGCACCCATACTACGCCAGAGGTTGCCCAGTATTCGAATTTGATCGCTTCTGCTGTGTTTGATCACTGAGTGCTCATCGCCTTTACAACGGCGACATGGAACCCAGCCTAGTTCCTTACAAAACGTTCTGCTTCCTCCGGCCCTTCTTCAAGACCAATCTCAAACACATCGGGAGCTGTCGAAAAGGCAGAAGTCTTCCGTAATGGCACTCCGCTCTTCAAGAAGTTGGTAGCACATCACTCGCAGGCAGTATTTACCCCTGTCTAAACATTCTAACGACGTCCATTCCCCGTTCCTGAAGTCGACAAATGCGGAGCTGGCCAGGCATTCGAATTGGACATTCTTTCACATGTTTTCATGTGCCGGATAACAACTTGAAGCACGGTGAACAGCCGATGCTTACTGAAAGTACTGTAAAACTGTGCTTCTGTTCCAATGAAGTTTTAGTGACACACCTGTGGGCTGTGTCACAGCGCGTTTCTAATACGACCGCCCGTCGGGGCGAGTTCTTCATTTCTTTTTCTATCACATATCCACGCCTGTTATTCAGCTGTAATTTCACAGCGGGTAATGCTCGATGTCATCCTACCCTCGCATCAACAGGAGAAACGGGCGAGACTCAGGGTAGTAGGGGAATCTTGCATGCACTCGAACGGCTACTACGGGGCAAGTCCGCCGATGCAATCTCAAATGACACGCGGAGGCCGTCAATGTGCGTTGCGACAGCACGTAGGGGGTAGACCCGACGTGAATCCGCCTTCGTGAAAACCACTCGAGCCATGCCCTTGGCCTTCGCAGCTCACGTGTTTGACCTGCTCGAGCAGAGTGGGCCAAGGAAGGTGGCTGGGAGGATCCTCGCTTGTCCTCGAGTGGTGGGCGTGCTTGTCTCAAATTGCGATGTCAAGTATGCCGTGGAACAGGTCGAGGTGCAGAGTCACCGGATGACTATGAAGTTAGCACTAATGCAGGTTGAGGTACAAAGGCAAGAGAGTCAACATCGTAAGTTTAAAATAAATAGAGTGACTATGTATAAGGATGCAGCACAAAAAAGATGTGCTTTCGATGAATTTTGTAAGACACTATGGAGCACAGTGGGTAGTCATTAATCATGAACAGCCCGGAAAAATGTTAGGATAGGGAAGATGGGAGGTGCATATGATGATATATGATCGATAACAAAAACGAGCCAGTCTTTTGCGATGCACAAGAAGAAATAAACAGATTCAAGACTTCACAGGAAGCTCAAAGGTAACTTTGCCTTTCGCAGCCTCAGAATCATCGTCCACGAAGGCATCATCGACTGGACCGTTGGGTGGAGACGATTCGTTTTGCAATAAACCGTTGCGTGGGGTGTTCGTACCAGACCATTGTTCGTCCGCAAACCGAATCGACCGCGAGGGCGACACGTCCCGAGAGTGATCCGATAATAGCGATTCAAGCCGTCGATGGTGGAAAGAGGGACGAGATGACACGCGACTGCTCTTGCGTTCATGGAATGCACTTCGACCGCGCTGGTCGACGACGTCCTCTAGTGGTGTATCAAGACCGTCTCCCACGGGAGCGAGGGTTGTTGAGGTGGATGTGGTCAGTTGGGAGGAGATCGTAGTCGCGCTTTTCTCGCTCGTCGATGTATCTGGGCGAACGGCTTTGTTGATCGTGGGGCTACTGGTGGTCCTGATCATATGGTTGCGGCTCCTCCGTGTACCTGGCGCCGTCCACGCTACAGGAGGGGTGCTACTGTTACCGTTGCTTTCTGAAGTCCAAAGTACTTCCTCGTCCACCTCGTCTTCTGTGCGTGTCATGGGAGTTCGTCCCTCCGTCAGCACTGCAGTGGGAGCAGCTTCCTTTTGCGAATCGGTTTCGACGGGGGATGGGACATCCTGTTCGACCCCCTCCCCGCTCGGTTCTGGAGCCTTCGCAGTGCGCTCCGACGGATGACGGAAATAGTCCAGGTAAGAGCGGGCCCTCTGCATGTGGGTGACGGGGGAAGGAGAACCCTCTGGCACATATGCGCGACGGACTACTTGAATGTCAACCTGGCACGAAAACATCAGCATACATCCTTCGAGATGCAGTCAGACGCGTACCTCTTCTCCAGGACCTTCCCGCCGTTCGATAACCTTATCTAGACCTTCCTTCCATTCCATCGACACCTGTGTTCCATCCGGAGGGTTCTGCTTCTTCTCCGTTTCGTCCTTGGTGGCATCGTCTTCACGGGCAGCTTTCCCATCAATACTCGTGCGTCTACTCTCCATGATCGTCTTTTCTTCTTCGGTGAGCCCCGCCCGTCCGTTTTCCATACTATCGGGATCCCGATTGATAACCACATCCTCGGCGCGTGTAACGTGTCGTGTATAAGTGGCCCAATCAGGACCAGATGCATGGCGGGACCATGTTCGTGAGGAGACGGTGTGAACACGACGTCCAAGAGAGAAGAATGGAATAGATAACCCATGTATTGCGACACTACAAAGCACGATGAAGGCGACAATTGGCTGGATCGTGGCGGCGAGGAACTCGACTCGGTTGGCTGGAGGATTGGAAGGCTTTGGGAGATTTTCAACTGCGTAAGTGGATATGTACACTGCTCCTGAACGGGCAACACCAATGTGTCACACTGGTGCCATCTGACTACTAGGATGTATGCACTCACCGATGCCCACGGGTCCAAAATGGCCGCTAAAAAGAGCTTCCCGGAAAGTCTTTACGTCAGGTATAAATTTGTACAAGGCCACCATGATGGGGAGTCGCTTGAGTAGTAAGATGAGAACCGCGACGGCGATAAGGCGGCCGACGTTCAGTGTTAAGGCCTCATCGCTGAAACTATCAAAGGGCATCCATGCACCTACGTACACGAATGAAGCAACGTTGAAGAGCAGATCTATTACTGAGCTGAACACTGCTTCCTCTGTTTGTCGGTTGAAGAAACCGTCCCACGCAAAAGCTGTCCCGCAGCAGAAGGAGGCAAGGAGATCGTCGGAGCCGAGCATTGTCATGATGCCGGTTGTAAGAAATGCGAGCGAGACGTACTGCGCAACGTACGACTGACGGTCAATCAAGTCCTTACGTTGGCAAAACTTCATGAGATGCCGAAATCCGAAACCCAAGGCTGATCCGAAGGCGACGCTAAGGCAGATCTGATCTGTACGATTTCATGAGCATACTAATCTGGAAATGAACAATGAGACTGACAAAGCCAGAGAACTAAAAACCAGTCTCGAACCGCAAGGGCAGGGGAAGCATCCATGAGGAGATAAATAGAAATGAAAAGAAAGGGATATGCAGCTCCGTCGTTGCACCCACACTCCGCGGACAGGAGATGGCGTATATGCGCGGGGACGTGCTTATCTGCATACTTTCCTCCAACAACTGCGGCGGCAAGAATGGGATCGGTGGGTGTTAGACATGCGGCGACGGCAAGACTGGAAAGGAAGTCGAGGCCGGGAATGAACGCGTAAATTAAGCCGGCGGATACAAACCACCCCTGTGAGTGATGTGAGAAGTTGAATGAAAGCCGAGAGGAGCTAAACCCACCCAAGTCATGACTGGGCCAAGCAAGAAGAACAGGCTTTTCCAATGGCGGGCAACGTAAGCTTTTGGAAGCTCGACACCGATGGCAAAAACACCGACAGCAAGGACGACACGGGTAACTTCGAGAGTGATGATATTTGAAATTTGCTCGCTACCAGCCCAACTGCGGGGATCGAAGATTCCAGCGCCGTAGGGTCCTGGGTTAAGTGATGAGGGGTTAGAGTGGCACTAAACGACCGAGGAGTTGTATGTGCACCTATCATGACACCAAAGAGAAAGGCCCAACACGCTTCACCTACATACAACTGCATCGTGATGAATATCATGGCCAAGTAAATCGGCCAAGACAAACCTTTTCACGAATAAAAAGTGAAAACATGCCAAACTGGATGGACGAAGGCGTTCATTTCATGTCCAACTGAAAGGAGAGGCATTGATGGACTGACCAGTACAACGAAGCCGCCCAAACATGCATAGGCAATGTGAGGGGTTGTTAGACTAAGCTAATTGGGGATGAACGGGTGACAATAATCAAGACAGGCACTAGTGCTCACTAGGTGATACGACATGACGTCAACCTGGTAGACAAGGGAGACGTTGTGAGGCGTGAGGCGTGGCCGTCGTGAAGGGTTCTGAGGGTTCGATGGCTGAGGATGTGGGCGGTCAAAGTCAAAGGTGGAGCAGCCGTACTTGTACTCCAGGACCGAGTCTCTCGGCAGGAACAAAGATTATGGAAATTATGTCAGCAACAACGAAGCCAAGCGTTTTGACTCGGACAACGTACTAGTGTGAGATCAGCCTCAGTGAGGGCTTGTACCTTGGCTTTATATTCCAGCAGGCCACTCCGGAGGATCCATCGTCCATGTTATACGTTATACACGCTCTAACCTCGTACCTTCACTGCGGAGGTGAACCCTGCTTTCGTGCCAGTGGATTGCTTCGCCAGAGCGTATCATGATAGAACCGGATGCGCGTAGTAGCTCACCGTATCTCTCCCGAACAGTGCGGCTCCACTTATCCCCGTATAGCCTCAGGCCCACACAGCCTTCCATAAACACCTGGAGAGTTTGGTATTCCTCGTTCCTTTCCTGCGAAACCCCACCGCATACGACGTAACGAAACCTCTGACGTCTGTTCCCCTTGCAGGGTTTACGTCTTAACTTCGTCGGAAATTTTTGCCGCTTATTCAGGTACTTGGTAACCACCAGCAACAGGCACTGGGCTAATTCTTCCCGCGTTACTTGGTCGCCATAGCTAAGTTACTCTCTATCTTCATCCGCATCGACGATAGCTACGAGGACTGGTGCGCCCGAAAAACAGATCTCTGCAAACCTGAGAGTGTTTATCTCTTCTATGATTGATCCCGGTTATCTTTTTTAACAGAATATTCCACGTTTCCGTCCAGGGCCGGGTCGCCGGTAGCCGGCGTTGATCAGATGATGATCCGCTGTACATCATATCATTACGGCTCCGTTCGCTAAAGTTGGCACTCGGCCGACGCCCCATTTTTCCGTTTCTTTTTTCCACCGCCTCGAGTCCTTACAAGGTCATATAATCAACGTATTTTGCTGCGCTTGTACAACATGTGCCAACTTCGAGTGGGCTGCCAGCTCATCGGATGTCAACTGACTTAGGGGTTTACCACATACGCCCGCGGATTGGGCTCATTGGGTGACCAAGTGGCCAAGCACACCCGCCGTTCTAACCCCAGGACCTGATGGAAGTGGCTACCCTCGCCGATCACAATCTCCCTCGCTGACCATCCCATACAACCCAACAGTTTACCCTGCCATCCTCGACCGAGGTATTCTGCCTCCGGCTCTATGGCTCCGTCGATCGGCTTGAATTGCCGCTTCCGGCACTTGACGACGGACCACGTCCAACGGCAGACTCAACCTCGACGCCTACGCATTGTCGTCTTGGTTTCGATCTAGGCTCCGAATCACCTGGCATACAACACGTTCCTCATTAATATATGTATTGCGTGCGTTTTGTCGTTGAATAGTTTTCAGTATATCCCTCCCTGTATGGTGTTGCTGCCCTCGAGGATATGGCAAGCGTGGAACAGGGGCCGTCTCGACTGTCTCCCGTAGCGTCAGCGAAGTTGCCATTCGGGCCACACGCCGCACGGGGGATATGTATGCGCAGCACAATTTTGTAAACATTCTGCAGCCGATGCGCCCATAGAATGTGCTAAGCACATAGTCCCTTTCGATCGTGTTCCTATCTTACGAATGACCGGTTGTCAATAGATACTGTTCTGGAAGGTTCCAACTAAAGGCGGTCGAATCAGTTACAGTTCCCTGGTCTGCCCCAGGGACCAGTGTCTCTTATCTTCGTTGCCGGTCCAGCTACTAGCACATTCCTGGCTCAATACAGTTGCAGGATGCGTACCTTACTAGTACATTCCGAGGTTTTTTATGTGTTGCCGCACGCCCTCCCCACACCTCTCCGCCTCACAGCCTTTTTTTACCCGCTTTACTCCGTCGGACCTCGCTTCTATCTCTGGAGCCGCTCTCTCACTCGCTTGTACTCCGTCACAGTCCCACATTGTTCTCCGTTCGGCGCTCGCTTGCTTCCCCGCCTGGTTTGTATGAACCCGCTGCACTTACCTGTCTGACTAGTGCTCCTCGCCCCCAACCGCGTTTTGCCCCTCACCCGCTTCCGAACCGTCCCGCCACCCGTTTACATCATGACGCCTACTGTGACATCACAAATTGAACTGACTCTTGTTAGTTTCCCCGATAGAATCCATGCCGTTTCTATCAGACAGGTACTTGGAGGCACCGAACATCGCTTAGTATTCATGTCCACTTGAACGGTGTCGTGCACAATGTGATGTTCTGGGCGGCCGCCTAGAATGTGGTCCACGTATGAGGCAGCGACGTGGTGAGAGATAGCTCTCACCGCTTTGCTCCCTCTAGCTGCGGTCCCTGAATGTATCGGCGTCATGCGCAGGGATGTTCTGGGCGACTGGTCGAGATCATGCGACCGCCTGGAATCCGGTTCACTGTCCTCGTTCATTCATTCACTCGTCCGTTGTGCCCTGTTCCAATGAAAGCCTGGCCTCCATTCAGATCCACCCCACCTTAGTTGCCTCTCGTCCAGCATTCAGTCGCAGGTTCCATTCTTATGCTTACAAGACTTGCATTCAACCTCCCTCACAACACCGAACTCTCTGACGGACATCGGGTCTCGTCAGGCATGAATTCGCTCTAGCTAGAGCTGCATTAGTGCCATGAAACCACGGCATACACGGTACATGCATGGGATGTCAGAGCTCCTGTTTTGCCAACCACCTCTGCACGAGCGCCAGTGCCTCCTTTGGTTTGTCATACGGAACCTGGTATCTCGTCAGCACGACCCTCCCAGGAAACTGATAGGCACCCACCATATGCCCAGCCCCATCGACGGTAGCAAACGTCAATCCGTTCGCACTCCTCGTCTTACCCACCACTTGTCCATCGAGTTGCCATCCTCTCAATGACTGGCTCGCGAATGCCTCCTGTCCCGTCCAGGGCATCTCAAGCGTCCAACGCTCGTTACCGATCCAGTTGCAAATCCAATCGTACGTGCCAACGTAGATGAGTGCACGAACACCCCGCTCGAGGAGTGCTGAGATATGCGTATACGTCTGGTGGTATTCGTCCTGAGCGACAGTAAACGCATTGAATACAGAGTCACTGCAGGAGCTGAAGTTGGTTGTGATGGATGGGTCCACGCCGAGCAACGTGCGGGTGGAGGGAAGGCTGAGGAAATTGACTACGTTCCTGGATCTAGGTCAGGGCGAGCATGCTAGGTCAGATACAACGGTTTCTTACTTTGTTACTGGGTAACAGAGACTATCGGGGTCCCCTTCGCATGGCTTGCTAATGTCATACGGGTTCATGCCTGTAAACCACCGATCAGGACGCTCCAACTATGGATACAGTTAGCACTGGTCATACCGGTAGCAAAAAATGGATCAGAAATCTCGTTGTCACAGAAGTCGCGCGCCGCGCCGCAACTCAAAGCATCGTACTGGTTGATACACGACTCCAGAGTCCATTTCTGGCACCGGGGCAACTATCCAAAATTTTAGACCCGACGGACGATCTCCAACGTGAACGACAATACTCACAGCTTGCTTCATCCGCACACACGACCTTGATAAAGTTCAAATCCAGCTCTTTTGCGGGAGTGCAAGACAACTCACGAAATGCTCGCAATCGGGAACACCGATGCAGGCGTACATACCATGTCGACGTACGACGGTGTCATCGTGAAATAGTCAGTCATGCCATTTCCTAACCACAACCATTAGTCAGTCCTACCAAGCGTAAAATGTCGACATACCAATCATGACCGATTGTAAGTTGATGGGTGTCAATCCAGCCTCGACCAGCTTCGCATTTTGATCGTACACTTCGGCTGCAAATACGGGGATGTAGCGACCCTAAACAGTAAAAGTTCACTGGGCTGGGAACGTCTAATTTAGGCACACTTACACCATACGATTCACCTGCCAAATGGAACCCGCGGCCCTTGAACTGACTAAAGTTCTCGAAAAAGATGGAAACAAAAGCTGCGATATCTTTCGCCGCCTCCTCCGTCGTGCTCTGTTGGTCAGGTTCGCAGAATATTCATGGTGACATAAGCATCGTGCGTACCACGTATTCACCGTAGTCGGCATACGAAAACCCGACACCGATGGGCTGGTCAACGAAGAAAACATTGGCGTTGGAGTTCCACGACTCGGGGTGGTAGGTCGTGCCGTTTCCAGAGAGCGCTCTGCACGGGCCGAGTTCCATGAAGAGACCGAGACCGGAAGAGCACCCTGGGCCTGTGTTTGATTGCGAATTGCCATCGTTGGTCTAGTGTCAAGAGTTAGGGCACTCACCGCCATTTGTCCAGAAGATGACATCGTCTGTCGCAGGATCGTTTCGGCTCTCGAAAAAGTAGAAAAAGATATGTCGCGCTTCGATGTCGATGTAGCCTGTGTAAGTACTTGGACCTCGAGTTAGAAAGTGACTGGGATATTCGGATACGACACATTTACTTTACAGTTCCATCACAAAAATCGGATTTCTTGATCCTGACATTGTGGTTTGGAAAGTAGGGGTGACCGAGGGTAGTGAAGGTATCGACCGACAGAGCGCTTAAGTGTTCGGCTGGAGTAAACAACCCATCGTCGTACGATGCGTGGTACGCGGGTTGGTAGGCCTTTGAATCAGGTCGGTTCAAGCCCAAGACTGACTGCCGCGACGCACGGCTGAGAGCAGCCAGTGACAGTAACGCAATCCCACTGAGAAACATGGTCAGGGAAGAACTGGGCACACAACGCTATTTATTACGACCATGACGGTCGGCCCGGGTCTGTGCGAAACTTCCCGGAGCCCCATATGACTTCTTAATTTGGACAGCGAATATGTTCTCGACAAAGTTGGGTTGGTATCGCACACGGGCCAGTGACTTGTTAGATTACTGCTCGAGAGGCGAATAACAAGTCCCAAACTACTTTTTCATGTTCCTCTTCGCCATGCTTTTCTCACTCCGTACCCTCCCCTTACTCGCCTTCTTCGCGGTTGCGCCACCAAGCTTCTTGGTGGCACTCGTTTTGCGTACCCTCTCTCGCTGTTTGCCTTGCTCAGGTACACCTTGTTTAGCCAGCACCATCCTAGCCTTCTTCTTGGCGACTCTTCGGGCCACACGCTCGGTATTCGCTGCCTTGACACGCTTGCGCTCTTCTTTGGTCAGGGTGACCAGTTTCTCACCAAGCGATGGGTCACCATTGGGAACAGATGGAACAGGAGCAGGTTTAGAGGTCCTTGGAGGTTTCGAAAGAAGTTCCTTCTTGACAGAAGAGACGTTCTGTGACGATTTACACCGTTGGACGCGCAGTGTTCGCTTTGCAAACTTGAGTTTCCCCGGTTCGAGTGCGAGAATTTCGTCGACACACGCCCGGTCCTAAGTGTCCTGTCAAACGCACTGCTCGCTGTAGTTAAAGGCACACGAACCGAGAACTGCACATAGGCAAAGCCTTTGCCAAGCTGAGTGTCTTTGTCGCGAATCATGCGTACACGGGCCACCCAATGCTTTGACTTATCCTCGTCTTGTGATCCTTCAACATCAGGAGGTCCCCGTTCTGCGCTCACGATCCCCTCGAAAAATACCCGTAAATCCTCTTCCTTGCTCGCAAAGTCAAGGTTCCCGACAAAAATGGTGAGCTTGGGATCGCCAATGATCGAACTGAGGAGTGTGCTATCCGGTAGATTCTCCGTTGTCGACGTTTTTACAACAGCATCAACGCGAAGCATGCGATCCAGAAACATCGTGGCGTTACACTTTTCAACGGCCAGACGCGCGGCTTCGAAAGGATCCATAACGGGAGATAGGGGTGGTAGGTTTAGTGGCCGTGAATGAGGCGGTGGTGGATGAGAAAAGACAATATATGCATGCACTGAGTCTGCTTCTGAGTGAACGTCCTTGTTAATAAATGCGATCTTCTTCTTTTGACTGGGGGTTAGGAATTTCTTCTCGTCTGTCTTGGGTTCGTCCGTACCGTGCGCGCCTCGCCACGAGGAAGCACGGTCAAGTCCGTGTTGTCGAGGTTGCTTGTTCTTCTTCACGTCGTCATCTTCGGGAAGTTTCGAAGTAGGCGTTTGGAAGGCGACTGAACGAAACCGCGTGGACTCGATCTTGGCCGTTGGGACGAGAGTGAGTATATGTCGATGCAGTTGTTTTTGCAAGGGCTATCAGGAGGTCATCGTCAACTAATAACGACAGCGAGAAAGGTTCTCACTTACACGCTCCACAGCTACTTCTGGAACGAGATTGCCAACGAATATCGTACGCGCGTCGCGTCTCTCCTTTGTCTCGTCTGGCGGTACATATTTTTCCTTTCTGCTCGCCGTCGTTTTCGGTCCACCCTTTTGGAGAGTTTCGTGGATCAACGTCGGCGGGTGGTCTGCGTTTCCGTCGTCGGGGCCAGATTCGCTCGAGGAAGGACTCCTTGAGCTTTCAGGCCGTCTTTCATCTGAGGCAGGTTCCGACACGGCCTTTGGAGCTAGCCTCGCGCGCTTCTTCCCACTTTTCTGTTCCTTTCCGGGTGAGGAACGGAAAGACGGAGTTGTGTCAGGCAGTTCGGAAGGTTTGGCGCGTTTGCTAACGGGCCCATCAGGGACCACGTCAGATTTACGCTTTTTCTTCGGTTTCTCTGCAGCAGGATGGTCCTTTGGTGTGGTGTCTGGATGGTCTCCCGTCGTCTAACCATGGAATGATCAGGTGAACACGATATGGCCAAGAGATGTTCAGCGCGACGTGCCTCGGAACGGAATAGAGCATCGAGCCCTGCATCTATCGCTTTTTTCTTGCCGGAAGCCTTCCTTCCCAGAAGAAACTCTGCGAGGCTCATGATATGAGTTCAAGGACCGTCCACAGATTGATGACTAAGCACTCGAGTAATATAAGGCAATATAACCGACCAGACATACAACGACATCCGCCTCATCCATCGCTACTACTAGGATCTCTAGGGTCACCGGCTTCGTTCGCCTGTTCAGGCAACGCACGATCTCCAACAGAGCCGGAGGGAACGCGTGCGAACAACAGTAAGAAAAACATAAGGCATGACGTGCACATCCATACAATCATCACCGCTTGCGGGAACACCGCAACCGTGCTAGAATAGACGAATCCATATATTGCTGGGCCAATAATCCCAGCCCTGTCGTTCCGGGATGAGAACAGCATCATCAGCCCACAATCACCACCAGTATGGAGTACGTACGAGAGAGCACTTATGGCACTCAATGCACCAAAAAGTTTGCCAGCCTCGCCTGCGCCATGGGAATGCTTATTCGAGTAGACATAGAGTGCGAGCGAATCCACAGCTGGAACAAACCCTGCTCCAAGCGAACCCAACAAGTTCGCTAATGTGTAGAGTGTACCTGTACTGGCGACCGCCATGCCCAGGTGCTGTGCTCCTCCTAATACGGTAGATACGCGCGCCAGTGTAAGATCAACAACAGGAGAAGTAGAAACATGCTTGCGCGAGCCGTAGGCGAGAGAACTGGCGCGGGGTTGAAAACACTTGATGATGACTGTACCGTGTTTGAGCACGAATTTTCGTGGGGAGAAGATGATACTTACGGGGTAAAGCGACCGCCAAGAAGAGTGCACGGGTGACACCGAGGAGTGAGAGAAAGTAGCTTGTCTGGTTTGTATCATTAATTAACCAACGAGTTTACTCGGGTTCTGGGCACCCACCATTTCCGGCGTCCAGCTAAATTGAGCCGCAGCGTATTGTAATTTATAAGAGACGGAGCCCTGTCTGCTGTGTTGAAAAATCTGGGGCCAAGAAAATCACAATAACTCACCACGAGGCTCGCCGAAAGTCCATAAGCGACTGCAAGACAGAACAAGCTCCAGTCTTTTCTTTTCCGTCCGAGTGAGTTTCCTCCTGATATTTCCTCAGGTAGCAAGATGAGGAATGGGCTAAGGAAATCAGAGATAGTCTTCAAGGCATCGGACATGCGACCTCTGGATACTTTGTTCGCTCCCGCCTTTCTCCGTCGTAGACGTGCACCCCGAGCTCTTGCTCGAGTCAATGACTCTGGAAGGAGCAGAATGGCTATGACATATAACCCATATGAAATGGAGACAAAATAAAAGACGGAGAGTATTGATCCCGTCGAGCGTATGAGGAGACCACCAAGAACAGGTCCGACGGCCTCACCAACGTATTTAATACCAAGCGAAAGCGAGAAATATCGTGATCTACTCCGTGGATAGCTCAAA
>JBBPMD010000309.1:0-30838 GCA_038090095.1 Zangia roseola
GTTCTCTGATGTTATGGGGCTGTATGACTTGGAATGGCATTGGATATGCTACCAAGATTGATGGTAGGATGGATGGTGACCTTTACCTTCAAATTTTGAAGGATGAGCTCCAGGCTTCCTTGGAGTTTTATGGTCTTAATCCTCCTGATACCATCTTTCAACAAGACAATGACCCAAAGCATACCTGCAGGAAGGTCAAAGAGTGGCTAGCAGAACAGGATTTCAAGACTATGGTGTGGCCTGCACAGTCTCCAGATCTTAACCCCATAGAACATATCTGGCTTTACCTCAAAAGGAAGCTTGCAGAGTATGAAAACCCTCCTAAGAGGATAGAGGAGTTATGGAGAAGGATTTAGGAGGAGTGGGACAAGATACCAGCTGAGGCATGTCAGAAATTGATTGAAAGCATGCCTAGGAGGGTTGAGGCAGTGCTCAAAGCCAAAGGAGGATACACCAAATATTGATATATACCAAATACCCTATTGATTAATGAAAGTGACAAAACTGTTACAATGTAGTTCCAGTTTTAAATTGGCTATATCTCTATGGCAACTGGGTCAGATCACATGATCTAGGCGCCTATAGATAGCCAAGAGTGTATACTAGCATTCGCCTCACTAATGCTAAGTGATATTCCCATGGGTGCCTTCAGTGTACTTCATGCACTACATTTGGGCTAAATATTGTAATGGTTTTGGGAGTCATTGTACAAGCGAGAGTGAAGTAACGAAAAATGTCAAGGAAAGACAGAAAACGTAACACCAAGAGAAGTCCTGGAGCCTCTGGATGACTAATGTGGCAAAGCGACTATACCATACAACACTTCCACTCACCTGGAGCACCCTGGAAGTGACCAGGACAAGTGCTTCAGTGAATTGAGCTTACTACATTGAGATCAGTGTCCAGGAGGAGGAAAAGGTGAGGTGGACTTACCAAATGGAAACGCACACAACAGAGGAGAAGTGCACCACCCAAACCTTCCTACCAGTGCCCTGGAGGCCCCCAGTGTCAAGAAAAGTGAGCTTGACAGTGTTATGAACATGTCAAGTCAAGGATGAGTCCAGCTCAAGGGAGAGCTCAGAGTAGACAGTCAATCCAAGCTGCAAATATCAGCCTCCAACCAGTGAGACAGACATACTAGAGGCTTGCCAGAAGGTATATGAAGGCCCAGGAGATAGTCTGACATGATCTATGACCAACCCAAAGTTGTTGAGACAAGTAGGGGGTCCAGAGGGGGTAGAAGCAAAGTCAATTTCAATATCACATGAAGCATAGCACTGAAACACACTGAAACGACTGGAGGTGCCCTGGCAACAGCTACAATGAGCACATCATCAGGTAGTCCAGAGGGTCAGATCAAGATTGAAGGAGATCATGTGCACAGTGTAGCGCCAAATTGACTAGAATTGACTAGAATACCATAGGACATGCTCCACCAGTAGCCACAATGAGCACATCGTGATCCGAAGGAGCAATGTCAAGTTATAGTTCCAGGAGGTCTAGAGAAGGTTGAGGTGAAGTCAGGAGGTGTCAAGGGTGAATCACAGTGCAGAAACATGCTAAAGCGACTTGGATATGATGAGAGAAGGTCCTCAAATGATGGTACAATGAGTGGCACACACCACAAGTCGATTTGACTTGAAACACAACTACTAACTGATCAAGGCAGTCACTTTGAATGGAACAAAAACAAGACCAAAATGGACATACCAGCATCATCTAGGTGACCACCCAAACACTCCAAATGACCTCTCTATCACCAGAACCTGCCACATCGACAAGGCCGATTAAAATTGCAACCTAGAAAAATTGATCAAAGTCGAGGGAGCAAGACAACTCACCTCACAATATGGTCACTTCAAGACCAATCTAGATGCTCTAGATGCATCACACAGAGTCAAAAGGGGTCAGACAAGTGGGCAGCACTCACCCCAAATGAATAGGATGCTACAGGAATCTAGCACAAGCAGATCATGTGCATCACATCTATTGACAGCTCTCTAATGGGTTGCCTCTTTTGGACAGACTAGTCACCAGTCTAGCATCAGCCAGCCACAAGCATTAGCTAAGTCATAACTTACCATATTGGATTACTGCTCAAGCATATCGTGTTGCAACCAAATTGTGTTGCATCTACCACGGACTCCTATGGACTCATTCCTTTACTCATTTTCATTGGAAACAGTAGGTATTTTTCCTTCATTCATTATGTAGTTTCCATTCCATGCATTTCACCACCACATTTGAGAATTGGTGGTACAGCCACCATATTACATAATCACACAGTACATTTGTTTTGGTGTCTTCACTTTATTTAGAGCTAACTAGATTAAGTGCTGACAAGCTATAGTATATACTATACAATATTCTGTTTAAACTGTACTATGAATGTATCTTGGAAAGGCTTGTGCTAAACAAGGTTCCTGCCAGTGGAGTGTGGCCCTCACAAGTTATTAATATAGTAGAATTGAGTTTATACCCCTACCACCAACTTACTTGCAGTTGACCCCATCACACACCCATCCATAACATTGCCCACAAATGTTGCCAAGTCAGTCATCCAAGTTGGTTTGACTGCACTTATATCAATTACTCATGACAACATCTCTCTTCCCAAATTGCTTTGCTCTACTAGTACATTGGGCCCAGACTTGCACCCAGGGATAGTCCCAAAACACCAAGCATATGTACATGAAGAACTCAAGCTCTGTGTGCACCAGGTTATTCCAGGAGTCCAGGATGCCAAACTGCTCTACATTGATTGGCCCTTCATTCAACTTGAAAATGAGATAGATCAAGATGTGATCATGTGAGAGGATGGACAAGAAGCTTCCAAGGGTGATGATGACTCTTAGAGAAGAGCACCAAGGTGAGGACAGACAGCTTATTGGTCATTCAAAAGGGTCATGAGCCCCTTCACATGATGGTGCCACTGCCTCTGATCTGCCTGCACTACCAATGACTACAACACATACAGTGGCTCAAAAAACTGTCCCAATGTTTGCATGTTTTTTACTAAATGCAATAAAGCACAATGGCTGCTAATGGTTATCCAGATATGTAAGTGTATGAAATATAGTACTTACTCCTGGCTTTCTATTGAGCTAGGTCTCAAAGGATTCAGATATGATTGGATGAAATGGTAGTCATTTCAGAATGATCACTCATTGGGACAGTTTTTTGACTTTAAGTTTTGAGTACATATATTAGACTCTAGCATGTTGTAAAATACTTGCATACATTTGGCAATGGGTCTATTATGTCATCCTTATGTAATTATCATCATCTAGCATTGGATAAACCCTATCATTATATGATTACCTTCCCACCCTCATTATAGAACTCATCTTTGGCTCTCAAAGTGACTTTGCTGTCTCTTGGTCTTTCCTCCAGGAAAATAGCCTTCCAAACTGGTCTAGGCAAGTCTACAGTGTTCAGGATCCTTCAGAAAATACAGCCATACAAATCTAGACATCTTGGTGGATATCCTTTAAATTTTTCATCTATCAACAAAAGGACTATTGTTCAATATATTATTGCTGGCAAGGGCAAAAATGCTGTACAGGCCACTAAATTCATCAATGCCATTCTTGACACTCCTGTCTGCCCTCAGACAATCAGGAATACCCTCAAAGAAGCCTCTTTAAAAGCTGTGGTGAAGAACAACAAAATCTTCTTTCTAAGAGTCATAAGAAAAGATGGTTAGTCTTTGTTCTCAAGTACCAATATTGGACTGTGGAGGATTGGAAGAGGGCCACATGCTCAAATGGGACCAAGATTAATAAAATTAGATCAGATGGGCAAGAACATATGTAGAAAATGACAAGAGAAGGTTTGATTGTTAGAGAGGTCCAAGATATAGTTGATGGTATGAAGCTGTATTAGGTAAAATATAATAGGAGTTTTGAGTGATTCTTAGGGAAAGATAGGTACTGAGCAGTACGTGACAATCTTGGGGCAAGGGTTGCCAGAAATCATAGAGCAATTTGAAATTTCACAAGATGACATTATTTTTCAATAAGATAGTGATACTCAAAGTACCTCTAGAAAAGCTCAGACATAGTTTGAAGAATAAGGAATTAGGCTTTTGGATTGGTCTACACAGTCTCCAGACCTCAATCTCATTGAACATACTTGGAATCACCTCCAGAGACACCTTTCAGCTTATGAAAGTGCTTCTAAAGGAGTTCATCAATTATGGGAGAGGCTAGTAGAGGAGTGGGGAAAGATTTCTATAGAAGAGTATCAAAATTGGACTGAAAGTATGCCTAGAAGGTTTGGAGCAGTTATCAAGGCCAAAGGGGGTCATACCAAGTACTAGATACCTAGATTTGTATAAAGTCAAAAAACTGTCCCAATGAGTGATGATTTTGAAATGACTATCATTTCATCAGATCATATTCGAATCCTTTGAGACCTAGCTCAATAGAGAGCCAGGAGTAGGTACTATATTTCATACACTTACATATTTGGGGTGGGGTTAGTAGTTATTGTGCTTTATTGCATTTAGTGAAAAACATGCAAACATTGGGACAGTTTTTTGAGCCACTGTAGATGATGCTTTGAGGCATCCCATAATCGATGAGGATCCACGGGAGAACAATGCACCAGAATGATGATGAACAAATGGCATAACTGATAGCCTGTCTTGAAGTGAGCAGCCTCTTCTAAGCACAAAAGTCATTTCCTGTCATCCTGCAAAAGCCCACATGCACGACAGGCCTCTTTGAAATCATCATGTAGATGACCCTCAACAGTGCGCAGATCTTCATATGATGTAGCACCTATTGATGCGAAAATGAGGTTGTTTCACAAACACTAATGATATTGATTTGTCTCACCTTTGATTACGGTGAGCAGAAGACGTAAGTAAAATGCTTCACCAGCAGATGGGGGGATAGAGTACATGCATCCAATAGCCTTGTATCTTTGGCCAACTGTCCAAACAGCTCGACTTTTGTTCCAAACGAAATTCTTGGGAAAGTCTTGATAGAGATAATTGTGCGCTCCAGCAGCAATGAGGTCAGGATCTTGATTGGCTTTAAACCATCCAAGTAGTTGAGTGTCCTTGACATTGTTGACCACATTCTCAATCTCTCCTTCGGCTTGGAAAACCACAAGCTGACGGCCAGGAAGATGGATAGGTAGATGATAGACAGCTGGCCACTGCATGTGCATGGGGAATTCGAAGATGTTGTGACAGGCTTGAGTAGATGATATGTATCTGGCATCAAGATAGGAGTGGATTTCATTCTCTCCTTCTGTTTGGACAGTGGCACGATCCAGACCCTTGTAGATATACTTGTGGATGTACTTGACAGCCTTGATAGACCCACAGACCTCCAAGTTAATGTGACAGTCAAACTGTACCAACAGTTCTCTTGGATGAGGAACCACAACTCGGTTGTCAAAGGTGTCTCGACCTTTCTGAACAGTCTTGCCATTGTCAGGGCGAGCATAATCTGGATATCCATCCTCTTTGATGAGAGTTTGATTGGTAAAGGCCTTGGGAAAGCGCTTTTTACAAACATTACTTTCCAGACATCTTTGAGGAGAGCAGGGTCCATGAAGCATGTACTTGGACACTGCAGAGTGAAGTTGGGGATGGATATGGGGATCAGGTATTTGTGTGGATATAATGGCATCGATTTGCTCCACAGTGGAAATCTTGTCTTGTAGCTCCAAGAAGATCAAAAGATGCATATGGGGAAGTCCACACTTTTGATATTCGATGGTGTAAACAAATCCTGCCACTTGTCCAAAGTACCCATCACAGATCTTTTTCAACAATGCTTGTTGCTTGGCATAGAAGACACGTGCAACCAAGTCAGGCCGGTCTACAGCTGTTTGACCTAGATGACAATGAATGATTAGCTTTGTGAATGACATCCAGGTTGACATGTACATACCAGCAAGCAGATTTTGAGAGATTTCCGGCCAGCTTGCATTAGCAGTCATAGTAAGGAATAAGTCGGGTTTTCTGAATTCTCAACAAATTGCCAGAGAGTCTTGAAGTAGCTGCTGCATATAGCGAGGTCCACCCTTGTGAGTGGAAGGAAGGATGACATGACCAACTTGACCCAAGTTTTGACCTTCACCACCATCTTGACACATACATACGATCTTGTAATCCTTGATGCAAGTCTGCTCTGAGTTTTGTTTGATTGTTGGCTGCCCAGGTGAGATTACACTGCTCAATGGATGCCCAGCCATCACAGGTGAATTGTTGAAATAGCCTTCCTCCTTTGAAGAGATTTTGTGGCTCTATCTCGGGTGGACGTATATGAAGTCTGTAGGCATACCAGAGAAGTTGTGTGACCTTCTTGGAGCGGTGTGCATTTCCATTACGCTGTTGCAAGGATATGTTCAAATGCCAGTCCTCCTCTCCACGTGAAAAGAAGAGCACATAATGTAGTGGGAGATAGGATGGATGAAGATTGCTGATCCATCGCAGACCACCACCTTGCAAACGTACAATGATGTCACGATCCACCTTCACATTTTCTGAACCATCTCCTGGTATGATTGCAGCTATCTCCTCCACAGTGGGTAGATTGTATCTTCTAGCATCAGCTGCTTGTTGTAGATGGAGATGCATACGAACATTGGTATGCTCCTCAGGTGGTTTTGCCTATATAATGTTATGAATGATTTCAACTTAAAATTATGACTACTCACTCTCATAATTTCATAGGCTTGTTTATAAACTGGAGCATAGGGATGAATTTCTCTGAGAGTAGTATGAAGGTCAAGCAAGATGGTGCCATCGAGTTGAGGGTTACGTTGAACACGTCTGTTGGTAGCCTCTTCTGGATCATAGATATAGAGCTGAGCATAGGATGGTTGTACTCCATCAGGTGGTATAAGAGATCCCATGAGATGATGCAATGCACCATGAATGCGAAAAGATGCTGGTCCAGAGCCTTGAATAGCAGTATTGTCCATGTCTGTGCCAACTGAAGTGAATGATAAGGCATTGTTGTATTGTCGAATCTTCTTCTTAAAGTTTTTGGCATCTTGAGGATCATCGAACAACTGTTGTAGGACACATGGCCATTGTTGTATGCGAGGTAGATCAACTTGACCCTGAAGACAACACATTCCAAACCGAGGATTGCAAACACCTGAGTTGCTGAGCTTCTCTGAAATGAAATGGAAAGCATGACAATTGGGACATTGAATGTTCATAGGCCCAAGAGAGTGTGCTTCAATTGGCTCAGTATACATTCTACCACCAAGTGGAATGCGACGTAGAGGTTGTGGATCACCATGAGCATTTTCAGAGTCGCTGGAACTGGAATCAGATGGATCTGGATCAGGAGGTGGTGGATGTGGATGTGGAGATCTTGGAGCTGGTCCAGGTGATGGACTTCTAGACACAGATTGTCTGGGAGATATATGAGGAGAGGCAGGAGGAGATCCAGCATCAGGATGATGTGGTTGTTGTCTCTGTCGATCTTGATCATAGTGTTCTGCAGAACGTTGACTATGTTCATGCAAAGCTTCTTCAACCAAAGCCTGAGAAAACTGTTGTATTTGGCTGATTGCATTCTCCTCTTGTGATTGATGAACTTCCTCTTGTTCTTGTATTTCTTGCTGCTGCTGCTGCTCTAATAGTCTCTGTTGCTCCAATTCTTGTTGTAATTCCAACAGCCTTTGATGTTCCATTCGTTGTTGATCCAATATTCTCTGCTGCTCCATCATTCTATGTTGTGCCACTTGTTGTAACTCCAATTGTCTTTGGTACTCCAAGGCCTGCTCTTGCAATTCCAATTGTCTCCTATACTCCTCTTGTTCCAACTGTCTCCTATATTCTGCTTGTTGTATTTCTGCTTGCCGTAATCTCTCTTGATTTTGAAAATCAATTGTATCCTAATATTGTTGAATAGGAAGAGGAGGAGGAGGATATGCAGGACCAGCTTGGGCATTAACAGACTGAACAGCAGTAGAACAACGATTAGACCTTCTATTACATCGGTTTTGATGAGTGGAATTAAAGTTGTCTATCAATCTGGCATTGTAATCCACTCTGTTCTCTGGAGCATTGCTCTGGAAAACATTTTCAAGTGGTTGTGCAAATGTCTGATTCATTGACAGAGCAGGCCTAGATGGCCATATTGGAGCAGGTGGACCAAACTGGTTGAAATGAGAGAATAATGCAGTAGGTGGTGGTGGTGGTGAGTGTAGACGTTGTGTTCTTTGGACATGCAGATGCTCAATCTGATGTCGTGGTATCCCTGGATATTGATCCACAGGTACAGGCGGATGTTGCTAAATGATTTTTTGATCAACACCAAATCACATTGTAGTATGTGACAATAACATACCAATAAAACATTAGGAACATGCTGTGGCTGGCGACATCCAGGTGGTGAACCCATTTGACATTGCATCCTCTCAGCTTGGCGAGCAGCTTGTTGTGCTTGTTGTGGTGATGTAGGTGGTGTTGCCCTAATTATCATCAAATTATTAGATATAGTGTTTTATGATCCAGGTTGTATCATTACACACATGGTTTTGATGATTTCAAGCTCAATATTAGTTTTGTGCCCACAAATGCTCTACACAGGGCTGCAGGGGAAGGGTTTGATTGCAATTACTCGAGTATACTTCAGTCTAACTGAAGTAGCAGCCTTGTGTAGCAAATCCAACAGGTTGTGTCAAGGTAATTAATTTGTTATGTAACTCGAGTTGCCCACTTCCCCCATGTAGGGCTCGGCCATTTGTTTGGTCCCGTTTGCCACAATGCACATGAGGTGTGACTTTTGGTGTCTACTAAATCGTGTTCGACGCTATAGTGGCTGTGCTGCCACAACTCGGGTGGTGCCATGCAGTGGCTGTACTTTAACTGACCTACTAACGGACAACATTTTGTACTTAGGAAGCGAGCCACATGGTTTCTGTCAAGCAAAAAAGGCAAGTTTGTATTGATAAGCGAAATAAGCGACAGTAAAGTAGACAACCGAAATACACGAAATACGTGAAAAAAGCATCGGATAGGTATGGTCACACCAGTCTCCCATGCCGTTCTCCCTTAACTTTTTAGATTACATTGAACTCCAAGGCTAAATACAGTGGGTAGATACAGTACCAAATAGCCAAGTGGCTGAAACTCTAAGTGTGACAAAGCAAATACAAAGGGATTCAGGCGCAATCAATGCAGCTAACACCGAGATCGCACAATTTGAAGTGTTTGCGAAGATCCTCGATCGCCTGCTTGATTGCATCAAGGGATTTCAATGCGAAGGTCATATCATCAAGAAAGACAGGCAGGATGTTCTGGACATCACCTCAGATGCAGATATACACAGCAGCATTGGAGTAGGTCTGGGTGAAACCCAAAGCCTCAAGACTGCTCCGCATTTTGCGATTCCAGCGATTTCCATCCTGTCTCATGCCATAGAGCGCTTTCTTGAGCAAACAGACTGTCTGCTTGTGATCTCCCTCTTCAAATCCTTCTGGCTGCTCCATATAGACGTCGCAGTCCATTTCTCTGTTCAGATAAGCGTTGGAGACCTCTATGGACCATAGATGTAGATCATGGATCGCAGCGAGAGTGAGGATGATGCGAAGTGTAGGGAGACGAACTGTGGGGGCAAAGACCTCGAGGAATTCAAATCCAGGACGCTGAGAGAAGCCTTGGGCGACTAAACAACCCTTGTATTGCTCAAAGGAGCCATCAGCGCGATATTTCTTTGTGAAGACCCACTTAGAACCGATTACTGGGCGATCCTTGGGATGATCCACAAGGCTCCATGTGCCATTCATCTTATGGGCAGCGAGTTTGTCCAAAGTGGCCTGTCTCCACTCCACAGCGTCGTCTCACTTCATGGTGTCTCTAAATGACCTGGGATGCGCTGTATTCATCGCAAAACAGTGCACTGTGTCGGCTTCCTCACTATCAGAGTCGTCCAAGTCGTCATCAAGCTGAGCTGGACTGAGTTTCCACCATTCGCGCGGTCACTGGCGAGTTCGCTGTGGTAAGCGTGTCAACAGCTGGCTGCTCAGCTGGAGTTCTCTGTCAGAAACTGAAGAAAGCGAAGACAGAGAACTCCGACAGCTAAGTAGTGCGAAACACATGCAAACAACTTCTAAATCAAGCAATATAGCGAAAATGCGCACAATGCACAATCACAAAGCTAACAGGCACATGGTCACTCGTGGATCGCCCCAAAGACTGACCAGTAATCGGTTCTAAGTGGGTCTTCACAAAGATATATCGCGCTGACGGCTCCTTTGAGTGATACAAGGGTCGTTTAGTTGCCCAAGGCTTCTCTCAGTGCCCTGGATTTGAATTCCTCGAGGTCGTTGCTCCCACAGTGTGTCTACCCACTCTTCGAGTCATTCTCGAACTCGCTGCTATCCATGACCGAAGTTCATTTATGGTCCGTGGATGTCTCCAATGCTTATCTGAATGGCGAAATGGACTGCGACGTCTATATGGAGCAGCCAGAGGGCTTTGAAGAGGGAGATCGCAAGCAGACAGTCTCTTTGCTCAAGAAAGCGCTGTATGGTACGAGACAGGGCGGAAACCGCTGGAATCGCAAAATGCACACCACTCTTGAGTCTTTGGGCTTCACCCAGACCTATTCCAATGCTGTTGTCTACATCTTCATCCAAGGTGATGTCCAGATCATCCTGTCAGTCTTTGTGGATGATATGACCTTTGCATCGAAATCCCTTGATGCTATCAAACAGGCGATCAAGGATCTTCGCAAACACTTCAAATTGCATGATCTTGGCCCTGCCACGGAGATTCTAGGCATCAAAATCAATTGTGATCGTCTGAAGTGCTCCCTCACCATCTCCCAGCGCCAGTGCTGCATTGAGATGCTGTCCCGCTTCAATATGGCCAAGTGCAAGCCAGTGACGATGCTGATAGAGCCAGAACTTTGCCTTTCACGCGATCAGAGCCTCAACGGCAGAAGAGCGCACTTTCATGTTATGAAAATGCAACCAGAGCTGGAATTGAACCAGCGACCTCCTGGGTGTATACCAGGTGCTCTAACCACTGAGCTATTTGGCTTGGGTACTAGTGCCAACACAAGACTGGTTATATCAAGTGTGGTGGTGATAGACACCACTATGGAAATGGACAGAATGCCAAATCCCAACATTTCATGTGTCCTGTTGATTATGGTGGTGCCATAGGCTCATTGCAGTATCTATCCTGCACTACCAGGCCAGATATTGCCTTTGCTGTAGGGCAGGGCAACTCGCCTCATTCTCATCCGATCCTGGTGTAGCACACTGGAATGCGATTAAGCATGTCTTTCGCCACATTCAGGGATCACTGACCTTTGGCATCACTTATGCACCAGATCCCACCACCTCTTCCCAGCTATTTCAGACCTATTCGGATGCGAACCACGGTGCTTGCAAGGATTCTGGATGCTCCACCAGTGCATATGTCGTCAAAATCGGCACCGGCATCATTTCCTGGATGTCCAAGCGCCAGACCATCGTCACACTCTCCACTACCAAAGCCGAGTATGTCACAGCATGCGAAGTTGGAAAGGAGATCATCTGGATGTGAAAGCTACTGCAAGAGATAGGTTTTGAGGCCACTGGGCCCTCAACACTGCATATGGACAACCAGTCAGCGATCCAGGTGGCCAAACACCCAGAACATCATGGAAGGATGAAACACTTAGACCTTCAGAGGTACTGGCTTCAAGATATTGTTGATAAAGGCATTATTTCGCCTCATTTCATTCCTACTTTGTAACCAAGGCATTGCCTCGAGTTAAAGTGCAGCATTTCTGTTCTATACTTGGACTTTCTGCATTCACTTCATCCTAGTTATTTTGCACAGATGCCCAATCACAGGGGTGTGTTAGCTTTCTGATTGTGCATTGAGTGCAGTTTCGCTTGCTTTTAGACTTTGTTTGCATTTGTTTCACACTACTTAAGTGTCAGAGTTCTCTGTCTTCACTTTCTTCAGTTTCTGACAGAGGACTCCAGGTATGTAGTGTATAACTCTGCAAATCACACACAGTTTCTGACAGAGAACTCCAGCTGTACATCCAGCTGTTGACACCACAGACCCACCTCCAGCAGAGTAGATGATGGTATTGTCTGTGAGCTTGATTGGGACGCGTTTTGGGGTATAGTTGCACAGCCAATGACAATGAGGAGTCATATGAGAAGTGGCCCCTGAGTCTGCATTCCAGTCATGGTCAGCATTGAGTAGGAGCAGTGAAGAGGGATCACAGGGATCGCTGGAACGAAGACTTGCATTTCCAGCGCATTCCATGACATCCTGAGTGGCTGGGGACAATACAGTCATTGCCTTGGCCTGTTCAGAGCGTTTGGGGTTCGTTTGCTGCGTTTTGTAGTACTTTTTTGCTCTCTGGAGCAAATAGCACTTGCATTGGCAGTGTCCTGGCTTGTCGCAGAATGAACAGGGCACATTGGGAGTGCACAAACACCCAGAAGAATGACAATGAGAGTGCAGAGTTGGCAGGAGTGGTGGAGTGGGCATCAGGGTGAGGTTGACAATTGATTGCCTCAGTCTGGAAGGCCGCTTTGACCTTGACCTTGTCCAGGTTGGTCAAAAGAGCGAGGGAAGAGATGAAATGGTTGAACTCAGGCCCCAGTGAGTGGATCATGGCCATACAAGTGAGCTCGTCATCGAGTTTAGTGATGTCGAAGGTGGGGGTGTGAAGGTCCTTGATGCGAAGCATGCAGTCCTCAACTCGAGCAGCAAGGGCAGTCAAGGACTCCTCAGGACACTTCCTGATGCTAAAAAAGTCATCATAGGCCACAAAGCAACTGCCAGCCTTCTGCTGCACAAGGACACAGCGCTTTCCAGGCCTTGGTAGGATCGTCCTGGTCAGCTCGGATATGGACTTGCTGGTCTGGGGCAATGTTGAGCATTAACTTGCCCGCAGCCTTGTCCTGTTTGATGTCCCAAGCGGTCTGGTCAGTGCCAGCAGCGGTGGGACGAGTCTGTTTGCCATCCACGAGTTGCCAGAGGCCCTTCGAGCGAAATAGGGCCTTCATCTCCTCACTCCAGGTGACATAGTTTGTTCCAGAGAGAGCCTGAATGCGATGGGACGAGGATTGATGAGGCTCTGAGGACATGTTGAGGCGATTGGAATGGGTGGAGTCGAAAGTGGATGTTGTTTAGGGTTGCCTATGTACAGTATTGATAAAACAGCTGCACTGGGCGACTGGAGTTTGATGTAAGAGACTGAAGATTAGGTGTCTGATGTGACCACATACCTGGAGTTCGATGGAAGAGACTGAAGAAGTCATTACATCAAACTCCAAGCGTAAATACAGTGGGTAGATACAGTACCAAATAGCCAAGTGGCTGAAACTCTAAGTAAGTGTGACAAAGCAAATAGAAAGGCATTCAAGTGCAATCAATCCAGCTAACACTTTTTTGATAAAATAGTTGCACTGGGCAACTGGAGTTCGATGTAAGAGACTATAAATTGGGTGTCTGATGCGACCATGTACCTGGAGTTTGATGTAAGAGACTGAAGAAGTCATTACATCGAACTCTAAGTCTAAATACAATAGGTAGATACAGTACCAAATAGCCAAGTGGCTGAAACTCTAAGTAAGTGTGACAAAGCAAATAGATAGGGATTCAAGCGCAATCAATGCAGCTAACATTTTTTCCCCAGTGCATCATTGGCAGTTTCTGATGTAATCAATCAATCACAAATGATTCCCTCTTTTCACCACTGCGCATCTCCCCCCCAACCAGCCCTCCATCCCCCAGACCCAATCAGTCTATCTGTGTATATTTCTTTCCTTCTAAAATTAGTAATTTAAGGTCCAGTCCTAGGACCGCAAAAAGACCACAACTGGACCAAACAGCTTAGGACCAGTGGATTTTGAGATTGAAGTGGTTGCAGTCTTTCAATTTTGGAAGAAAAATTCAGGACCGATGAAAAACCAGACCAGACCAGTCTTTTGGTAGGATCGATGGAAGCCGCTGTTGAGGGGTATATCCTGTAATTGTTCCAGATTTTCCCAGATTTTCCTAGAATTTCTAGGACTGATTTTCATTTTTACCCCCTCTGAACTAACATCTGACCCAAGATCAGCCATAGTGTCTGATTTTGTGACCCAAATCTCACGCAAATTATTAGAGTGGATCACATGGGGTTGATGTCTACTATAATGTACCTGACATGACCTAAGCATTATTTCCACACCAATCAGTCACAAAAACCCAATACTTATTAGATAGACCCTTTGGAATGAGGATGTAACAATAAAATGATCATTACTTTTGACTGTGTGAACCAAATTACATAGAAATTAGGTCGTTGGAAAGATATTAGTCAGCCCCTATTTTGGACTGGTCTGAACAGGGAGTGAAAGTTTAAAAAACAATTTTTTTGCGGTCCAGTTGCAGTCCAGGGAAAATCTGAGTTTCAAAAAACCCAGTTTCGGTCCAGTTGCCTCATTTAGATCATGGAAAACTGGACCAGACCAGACGTTAAAACACTATCCAAAATGCACCCTGTTCTGCAGCACTTGAACAAGAGCCTAAGTGTCTTGCCTAGGATGGTTTGTAGCAACCTTTCCACATCCACCTCAAGTCACTCCAGCTTTTGTATGAACTCAAGTTGATCTAACAGTGTATCACAATATTCTATCCTCAAGTTGGAAATGGAGCAAGCTGATTGTTCCTCCACACACAACTCTACCCTTATTCAAGGGGACACATCACTCAAGCAAGTTTGATTTCAGCCAGCCACAAGGCTGATGTATTTCACAACTTCTAGTGATACACCATCACCAAACCATCATCTAGCCTCTGAAAAAACCTCTTCTGTTGATTCTGAATGGTGTCTTGCTGTGGCACAGGCGCTTACAAGACCATTCATGGAAACACAGGTAAGTGATATTATACATTCTTTACTCATACACATTCAACTTGAGTTATAGACATTTGACAACATCTCACCCATTGAATATATGTTTCTTCTCTCATATTTCGCCGAGCATAAAGAAGATCAATTATTTGTGAAGTGAGTATCATTTGATCTTTTGTCATACCTTCATCATTGCATTTCAGACTTGTATACATATTCAATCATTGCAAACTTGTCACAATGGCCCCCTATGAAGTTCATGAAGCTCTGCTACAACATCTAGGAAAGTGCATCTATTGGCTACTCGCATGTCTGTCACTCAATGATGATCAAGACATTTCATTGACAATGCACTTCAACCTTGCCATCAAGGGCCAGAAAAACCTCATTCCCAACTTCCATCTCAACCTATGCCAGTTTCATCCCCCCAGCACCCCCACAACATCATTCTGGGTTGGAGAAAGTGGTTTCAGCTTGACTAATAAGCACATGAAGGAGTAGTTGGAGTTGGCTGCTAACGTCACCACTGGCATGGACCTTGCCCTCATGGTATCCATCCACGAGATTCAGATGACCTTCCCTCCCCAATCCCACACACTCCACTTGTGTCCACTCCTTTCCCATTCAGCTTTCTCACTGGCTGTGCCCCCAGGTGCTCTATTGCTAGAACCCATCATTGTTGATGGTATAAAGTGGATCAAAATTAAATCGGTTGCTTTCCATGTGTTTCTTTGGGGATCAGATGGGAAGTTTGACTTTATGGGGAAAATGAATCCATACGTGCAAGGGGTAAGTCGCATATACTGTTACAATGGTGTATAATTAATTTCTTCTATCACAGTTGATATATCCTGACCTTGACATGGCTGCCATTGACACTTTGCTCAACAAGGTGGTCAAGCGACTTATAATGAAGGTTGTGCAAATGATGGAGGAAACTCACACTGACCCTGCCAAAATCACCTGGCTACACACAGAAGCTGAATCAGCAAAGTTTCCTGCTGTTGTGAACATCACTACTAATCTGAGTCCTTGCCACGCCGGCAACATACACACCTGTTAACAGTTTCATCATGAACAGTTACTTCGGTTACATGAAGCTGTGAGGGATTATTACCACTTTCTCCCTACCACATTTGTAGCATGTGTTCACTTCAAGTCATATTACAGATTCCCCCAGTGACTCCAACATGATTCAAGCTCACTTCAAGTTGCAATTTCACTCAGTGACTTCAACATTGAACTTGCTTCAACTCATGAATCCTGACTTATGCCTGGTAACCTCCGTTAAACACATGTTGCACCAAACATTTGGAGTCGCTTATGATTTGTGTTTAGTCCTACTGAGTGAGTCTTTCCTGATACAACACTGTTTGACAGTATGAAAGGTGAGACTTGCTAGGCCACTTCTCAGCTCTGAGCTCTAGTCTCAGTTTCTTCTCTCCCCTAGCCATGCCTTCCACTTCATGTCAGTCCACTGTTCCACAACCCCCATACCGTCAGCATGAACCTCAGTCCAGGGTGCACTCTGGGTCAGAATCTGGCACTTGTCCTTGTTTGTGTGGCTCAAGGATGTCCATTGTAGCCACTGCAATGCCCTCTGCTGATGCTATTCCACAACATATGGAGCCTCTCGAGGAGGAGATCCTCATCAATGAGGACCTTTTCTCAGAGAACTCTAGTAGTGAGCTTCCTCACACCCAAACACACCACCATGAGACCAATGACAATGATGACATGCTCCGATCAACTGCTACAGACCTATTCTACAACCTAGAGAAAATTGAGAAGATCCCCACAATGGCAGATATTAGGCATTTCTTCAAGAGAAGGCTGGAGGGTATAGTATGCATGTATTGCAATTGAGTTGTTTTGTCTTAGATGGAGTTGGGATATGGAGTAGTCACAATATCTTTGTGGTAGGCAAGCTCATGATGCTGACCCAGTTGGCTGGGCTCAAACCTACATGAACAAACATGATCACACATTTTGCTACTCTCCCAATATTGGAACATCTACTTTATAAGGCCATATCGACCGCCACCATCTCCTGGAATATATAACCTTTGCTGAAGCAAATGGGTGACAGGTTTGGCTCGAAAGTGTCACGAGTGCAAAGGCTCACAGATACACATTGAGTGAGATCTGTTAAAAGATCCTAAATGTGCTTGGAGACCAAGCACACAGGTTAGTTTTGAGGTGAGAGGTTAGTCTCCAAGGGTTCTAGGGAGAGGAGTACAGAATAGAAGGATATAGTCGACCACTCAAGCTGGCGCAAGGCTGGTCTGATGCTTGAAAACCAGGTCCAAAGGTAGAAAACAAAGTCCAAAGTCAATCAGACTAATCAACAGTTTGTTCAGACTAACATGGATGTAAAAATGAGTAGAGTGGATCAATGTAAATGCAGTAAAAGAAAGTCCTTTGAGTCTGAGAAGTGCACAAGATGTACCAATGACTTTCTGGGGCAGCTGTAGACACTGGACATGATTGATTTCAGTAGTAGGGAGTTCTGCTTGTCTACATCCAAGGGGGTCTTTGATGTTGACTGTCCCCAGTCAGTCACGTGATGTGCAGTGCCACTCCACCTAATGTTTATGTGGACCACCAAATGTTGATGCAGGCCACTGACCACAGTGAGTGGAGTTCAAATCACGGAGACATAAGAAGCAAGACGCGACTTGTCCATTCCTTACTTTTCTCTTCCTTTTCTCACAACACCACCACAACATGACAATGACAATGACTAGTGCCCTCAAAAAACTCAAGCATTTCACGCAACACCCTGCCCTTACTGACAAGCAAGTGATGGCCAAGGATGAACTTGATGCCACATTGCTGTAGTCCAGGTCAAAGCAAATACGAGGCCAGAGGAGAATGCAATGAGTGAGGAGAAGGGAAGTTGGGCAGAGGAGTGGGAGACAACAATGGTGAGTAGTGTATGCAATGTCGAGTGACTCGGTCTAACCAGCTTTGTAGGAGGAGTTGTCTGTGGCCCTAGAGGCTACAATGGCTGTAGGGGTCAAGGCATTCATGCCTCCCCAAGTTGGGTCCTGCCTCGGGCCTTGCATAGAGGCCAGCATCCAATACCAGACCCAACAAGACAAGGAGAGAGCCTGCATGACTGAAGAGATGAAGGTGCATGAAGTTGCAGAGGTGCAACAATGCAAAGAGGAGGAGACTGAATGATGATGACAAGAAGAAGAGGCAACATGGAGCCTTCAGGAGAGCGAGAAGATCACAGGAGAGGGGTTTGGCAGAGCCAGCAGACCATTGTCTGCCAGCATATCCATGAGCATTGGTGCCCAAGAGGAGCAAAGGGGAGCGACGATCAAGGTCCTGGGTGGGAAGTGAAAGGTGAGCAAGCAACTTAACCTCACGCACATGTTACTGATGAAGGGTCTTTCAGAGAACAGTCCCCCTCTTCAAATTGAGATCAATGACGAAGAAATCGATCACCTGGATCTGTGTGGGTATTGCGCAGAACATGTGATAACATGTTGAGGCAAGCCAGGCATCGCCTGCAACACTTGCAAGGTGAAGAAGGGGTCATGTAGGTACTTGATGGGTCATGGTCACATGGGGAAGGGTAAAGGCAAGGCTAAGGCAGTAGAACCTGTCTTCAAATGTAAGTCCTTCATTGTCTAACTTTTTCTGCCAGCTAATCCGCCCTATAGAACCTTCAACACAGAATGCCCAGGCTGGACCATCACGGCGTGTGGCATCCATGGTTGTCCATGTCGAATACCTGGACACTGACAGGCCCTCCAAGTGGGTGAAGGCTGATTGTACCAGACCGCAAAGTGCTGCTCAAATTGCGGTGACACACATTGAGGCTGGGCTACACCTCGAACAGGCACAGCTGAAGGGAATGGAGGCTGACATTGTGTCAATGTACAGCGAGCTGGAGGTGGTCAAGAAGGCATAGCATCCAGTTGAATAGTAACTTGTAATTTCCCCTTGATACCCAATCAAAGCATGTGCGAGTAGTTGTGTGATGTGTGATCCGAGTGAAGCAAAGTCCAAAGAAACATAACACTAAGGCAAAAGAGATAAGATATGAAATAAAGGTGAGAAAGAAAAGAAATTGAGAGAGAGATAGTCCAATCAGCAAGATACCTGCTTGACTTGTGTTCATCGACTTGTTCTTTTATTCTCTATACCTTTGATATCCCAAAAGATTAGCATGGATTAGTGTGGAATTTTGAAGAAAAGTGAGATGTAATGTGCACTGTGTCCCTTGGTGCATTCAAAGGCATAAATCTAGGTATCTGTGCTGTGAGACATGAGAGACAAGAGAGATCTAGAGAGGATAAGATGTTTTTGCTTTTCAGATAGAGAGTAATGCAAGAGAAAGAGAAGTTGAATATTTTTGAGAGATGTAAGACAGTTTTCCTTTTATCAGATATTGAGATCACTAGATTTCCAAGTGAGAAATCATAGTCCTTGATCCAATTCTTGAACTGCTTCTTGAACTGTTGGATTGATGCAAAACAAGCCTGTAGGACCCGTCTGTGGATTGACTCTAAGTATTCCTGACACTTTTGGAGCTGCTGAGCTCTCCAAGTGATCAGGTCCACTCTAGAAATGGTATCAGTTTTGAGAGGAGGAACGAGAAACATTGCTTTGGATAAATGAAAAGGAAATAGTGGTTCAACACCATGAACCATAAAATATGGCAAAAGTCCTGTTGATTTAGTCCAGTCAGTGAAGCGCGGGAGAAGAGATAATAGTGTCTTTGAGACGAGCCATCGACTTCCTTTTGGGTAAGATTGACAAGGGGCCAGGCAATTGATGTGAAATTTTTGATAAAGATATGAAGGACTCCACATGCACCTAAGAAACCATAGACCTGTATCAGATGTTGACATTCAGGCCAATCACTGATCTTTTGGACTTTGGGCTCATGCAGGATGCACCCTTTGAAGGTACACTTGTACCCCATGACCATAGTGTCTGTAGCAGCAAGCACAAACTTCTCTGCAGATACAGTAGCACCGACATTTTGAAGACACTGTAGGATGCAATGGGCCATCATAAGGTGTTCCCAAATGAACTGCCGGATACTGTCATTGTCCAGGATGGTCTCATAGGTAACATCCTCAGACTGTATACCTAATAGGGTCTGTGATGTGATGATGTATCATTCAAGAGCTCATCATGTATGCATCCAGCACCAGTCTTTAATAAGCTACCCAGTAATTCATAATACTTTTTTGAAGGCTGTACTACAGATTAGTAAATTTATAGAAATGAAATATGATTATGCTTTGATATGTGCCGTTCAACAGTAGGAGCATTTGAAATACTGATGGAGCCTCTACACATATGTCCTGGAACTCTTGGGTTTCATCTCTACTACCAAAGATAGCTTGGACAAGAGAGAGCATCAACAACTTCCTACAAATAGCTTGATTTGAATCTAAGAAGAGTTTTGCTTGATCAATGGGATTTGAGTTGCACCATTTAATGAGGTAATCAGTATGACCTGAGTAGTTCTTCAGGTCCCACAGGACTGTCACTTTGTACTTGCTGGTAGTACATATACTGGGTCTTGTTGAGGAGGATGAGGCTGACATCACCAAGTTGTAGTGAGGGCCCTGAGACTAGCAGAATAGCATCAACACAGTCAGTGACTAGTGGATTCTGCCCAGCTCACTCCTTTCCACCAGTCCTTCATATTTTCTGATAAGGTAAGCTAGCATTTTCTGATGAGACACTATATTACATCTCTCCTACCAGTGTACAGTATACACACTCACTGACTGCCCTCACCACTCAACATAATGGCATCCTTGACAGTGGCATTGAATCTAGAACCTTCATTTGCTCCTTGCAAAGCTACTCCTCTGTGTCCCAGCTCAAGTTGTTGAGACTGTGCAAATCAGGAACAGAGCCAGCAAGGAATGTGACTCATGGTTGCTGTCCATTTTGGTGAGGCAAACAAGCACCAATACTGACTAGACTGGGTGCTGGCTCAGGAGCATCCTGTGGAGTAACTGGCTCTTCAGGGAGCAGTCTGGGAACTGTAATTGGTGCATGAGGTTCTGCATTCTGATCATCATTGTCAACAGGAGGAAGAGGAGATAGAGGTGCCCCCCCAGGAGGTAGAATCCCAGAAGTGTCTACAAGGTTGTCATCCTCTAGGGAGTCGTCACCATGCAGTGCTATGTAGAGATCATTGGGAGTGATGGGAGTGACACTGGATAGTGAGCCAGTGGAGGTGAGCAAGAGGCACTCATTGAAATCAGCTCATTCTGAGATGCTGGTGTGCTTTGTTGTGGGGTTGTAGAATTTTCAGCCTTTGTAGCCCTTTGGGTAACCAATAAACACGCCTTTTTCATAGTGGGGGCACAGAGCCTGGCATGTGTCCTTCTGGATATGGACATAGGCAGTGGATCCCCACACATAAAGGTGTAAGATGTCCAGTTTGCATCCATGCCATCGCTTGAAGGGAGTAGCATTGTCAAGTACAGCTGTGGGGCATTGATTCCATACATGAATGAGGGAGGCAAGTGCTTCACCCCAGAATGCCATGGCCAGGCAAGATTCCTTCAACATCACAGTAATCTGCTTGAAGAGGATGCAATTCGCTTGTTTGGCATCGCCATTCTGCTGAGAACAGGTGTGGACAGTGTACTGGTGCTCAATACCACACTCTGTGGTGGATTTGAGCATTGCATTGCTCATTTACTCACCACCCTTGTCATCTCGCAGTGTTTTGATCTTTCGCTCTGTCTGGTTCTCAGCAAATGCCTTAAACTGCTTAAATGCCTTGAATACATCTGATTTGGTGTGAATAGAGACCATGAATGATATCTTCAGTAGTCATTGATGAAAGTGACCCAATAGTGATACCCAGAGAAGGTGGGGTAGGGCACTTGATGCACATCAGAGTACCAAGCTCAAGAGGCTGGGAAGTACGAGAGTTCAATGTGGGGAATGGATTTGCAGACATCTTGCCTGCAAAACATGGTTCACAGATGAAATGCGGCATTGTTACTGTCAATTGTAGCAATGAAGAGAAGTGATCCAGACAAGTGGAAAAATCTCATATGCGTCGCATTGATGTGTACAACGAAGCAGGAGTGATGAGTGAGGTACAGGACAGCAAGGAGATTGTTCCACAGCTTAGGAACATGCAAGATGTTGCTAAACTCGACTGCTCGACCACTCTTTCCATTTATAACTGGCTGGAACAGCACAAACCCTACTCCTGCTGAATAAACGATGGTATTGTCTGCAAGCTCAATAGGAATGCACTTGGGGGTATAGTTTTGCAGCCAAAGGTGATGGGGTGTCATATGAGAAGTGGCCTTTGAGTCTGCATTCCAGTCATGGTCAGCATCAAGTAGGAGTGGTGAGGATGGATCACAGGGATCACTGGAGTGAAGGCTTGCATTTCTGGCGTGTTCAACGATGGCCTGAGAGTCTGTGAGTGACACAGTGGCTGTCTGGGCCTGCTCTGGATGCTTGTCCTTAGTTTTCTGCGTCTTGTAGTACTTCTTCACTCTCTGGAGCAAATAGCACTTGCATTGGCAGTGTCCCAACTTGTCGCAGAACAAACATGGCATGTTGGGAGCACAAGAACAGCCAGAAGATGACATTGAGAGCACAGAGTCTGCAGGAGTGGTGTGGAGGGCATCAGAGTGAGGGCAATGATTGATTTCCTTGGTCTGGAATGCAGCTTTGACCTTGTCCTTATCCAGGTCAGTCAGGAGAGCGAGTGATGAGATAAAGTGATTGAATTCTAGTGCGAGTAAACCAATCATGGCCATATAGGCAAGCTCGTCATTGAGCTTGGCAATGTCAATCTGGAGGAGCAGAGATCCTTGATTCTAAGTATGGAGTCCTCGACTCTCACAGCAAGTGAAGGAAGGGACTCATCAGGATGCTTCCTGATGCTGTAAAATGTTGGGATTTGGCATTCTGTCCATTTCCATAGTGGTGTCTATCACCACAACACTTGATATAACCAGTCTTGTGTTGACACTAGTACCCTGGCCAAATAGCTCAGTGGTTAGAGCACCTGGTATACACCTGGGAAGTCACTGGTTCAATTCCAGCTCTGGTTGCATTTTCATATCAAAAAATTCATCACAGGTGACAAAGCGACTACTGGCCTTCTGCTGCAAGAAAACATCTCTGAGCGCTGCCCAGGCCTTTGTGGGATCGTCCTGAATCGCCCAGATGTGGACTTGCTAGTCTGGTGCAATATTGAGCATCAAGCCTTGTCCTGTTTGATGTCCCAAGTGGTTTGCTCAGTGGCAGAAGTGGTGGGGTGAGTCTCTTCGCCATTGACGAGTTGCCAGAGGCCTTTAGTATGCAAGAGGCCTTCATCTCTTTGCTCCAGGTGACATAGTTCTTGCCCAAGAGAACCTGAATGTGATGGGACGATGAATGCTGAGCCTTGGAAGACATAGTGGAGTGTTTGAAGTTGTGGAAAATGAGACTGGATGTCATTTAGGGTAGGTGAGAAAAGGTGAAAACTTCACACAGAGATTTGGGAGCTGTTGAGAACAATTTACAGGATAGGGCTCATAACCTGTGAAGACAGCTGGATTCCCTCAGCTGGAGTCTGATGTAAGAAGCTATTCATTAGGGAGATAGGTACTACATACATGCAGTCCAATGTAAGAAGTTGAAGAAGCAAATACATTGGACTCCAATGTCTATATACTGTACCTAGATACATCAACAAATACTAAGTGGCTGAAACTCTAAGTAAATGTGACAAACTTCTCTTACTCAAAAATATACTATCTTCATCCATCCACCATATCCAGGACATGCCCCAAATAGTGTTTTAAGCTTCAGAAAGTCATTGCACCATGCCATTGTCTCATCTCATCTGGAAATGCAAAGAATGTTGTTCAAGTGACTAAAGCACTTGCCCATATAGTCAACCAGCCTCTCTCTACTTCCACAGTGCATAGACACTTGAAGAAGACATTCATGAAAGCTGTGGTCAAGTCAAAATGCTCTCTTCTTTCAATCAAGCATCACAGGGTTTGTCTTGAAGGACTCAGTGATAGGCTGGTAGAAGATAGTATCAGTCAAGTTTGGAGGAGGTTCTTTGATGATGTGGGAGTGTATGACTTGGCAAGGAGTTGGTGCTATTATGAATACACCCATAATCCCTATCTTCTTCAACACTTATGAACATTCCCCTAGGCTATCCATATGAACACTTATGATTTGAATCCTCTTACTTCCTCACTTGCTAGATCACATGACTAGCATATATCTGCCTCATGTCAAACCTATGTTTGGAAATCAATCTAAGTGGCTGCCATACAACACACAGCCTAGAGACTTATCATCCAATCAGATATGATCCACATCACATGATCTTACTTCTTTAATATTCTATGCTCTTTTAAGATGGAGTGAAATATATTCTTCATGAAAGGTATACTGACATTTGTTCAGAAAAAGGTCCTGGAGTGCTTGGCTATCATGAAGCCAGACCTCCATCCTGATGATCCTTATCTGATGAATGAGATGGTAACTGCAGCTAAGTTCCTCTTAACTGGTTCAACATTGTGTAACGGTCCTCTGGACTACAATTCATCTTCTTCTACAGCACCTCAGACTGCACAAGCACAATGGTCTTATCGCCTGTCACATGCACACCCCTGCCACAAAGTCAACCTGTTAAGCAGGAGACTAACATTGCTACTACACATCCACCTCTGGACTGTCACTATTGCAGTGCACTTGGGCACAGTATAAACAACTGTCCCAGGTGCTGGGAGGATCTCATGGCTAGTAAGATCATTCATGGTACTGATAACTGCTTGTGTATGCTGGATGGTTCATGTATTCTGTGCCAACCTGGATGCACATATATGCAAGAATCAGTGGAGCACATTCTTGCTTCACAGAACCAGTCCTCTTCAACTACTGCTACTGTTATGTTTTCTTTATTATTGTGTCTTCTTGTTTTACTTCGCTATTGCTTGTAACCACAGACACTGTCTTCGGGCCTATGCGTATGCTGTATGAGCCCCACTTACGCCATTCTCGTTGACTCACCCTAATTCCATTGATCCAATGGATGTATATCTTACATTGTTTCCTTCTTGTCATCTTTCATTCTTCTCACATCTTGACTCATAGCTTATGACTCATATTTCCGATCTTCGTTACTATGACTCGTCTTTTCTATTGTCTTGGATATATCTGGTCATGGTCTGTGCCCATCCCCAGACACTATATAACTTTAGTCTACTATCTTGTATTCTCTATTCTTGATCTACTCAATCATATGCTCGATTGTCTGGCCACTCTTGGATCACCCCAAAAGTCGACTATCTCTAGTGCAACTTTACCCTCGAACCCTCGTGTGTAGTAAACGCCTGTCAAGCATTCCTACCTACTCGTCTTCCCTCAGTCTCTACGAGCCTTTTGAGTCTACATTAGGACCTACCCAGTCTTACCGTAACAGCTACTTCATCTTCATCATCTTTTGTCTGTGACCCACTCCTGCATCTGACCGTGGGGATTCTTTCTTTAACCCACGATGAGACTCTGGCTATCCTAGATATTGATCCATCCACATTTTTGATGACAGCTTTGGATTTAGGTGATTGGGATGACTACAAGTTGCCTCAGTTGGACATGCCAGATTTTCAACCTTATATTGCACAAGCCTGTGCTTCTTTCCAAGTGGATAAAGATTCAAAGAAAGGTAAGGGTAAGCAAGTCTGTTTTGATGGGGTTCACATCCCTCCTCACAAGCCTACTGTGAATCTGTGTACTATTACTGTAGCTGATGTGGAGGAGGAGATTATATCTCCTGCTGTTCAGGTGTCTGTGTCCTCCTCTGTGCCTACAGGCATTTCTACATCTGCTTCTTCAGCAGTTCCTTCGCCATCTGTTGTACCTAACCACACATTGTGTCTTGCAACCCCATGTCCTTCTACTTCAGTTCCTAGTGCAACAGGACCAGTGGTTAATCTGCCTACCCCTGTTGCTTCAAAATCTGATTCTTCTACCTGTGTTAATCCTGCTGACCCTCTCACAACCTATGTTCCAACCACTTAATACAGGTACATGCATGCACTAGACAATGAGACTGCTCCCAAGCATGTACTTGATTGAGTTCTGGAGGCTACTATCCCAGTGCCTGTGAAGGAGCTCTTCACTGTCGCCCCAGATTTCTGCAAACAATTCCACAAAGTCACTGTGGTTAAACAAATATCCACTAACCTCATCCAGGTAAACCAGATGTCCGGTACATTGGGGGTTCACAAACTCTCTGGACATGATCCATGTGTAGTGTTGCTGCAACTTCGGCTCATAGCCAACCCTAGTCATAGCTGAGTCTCACTATATGGCTGTGAGTTGGCTAACTGAGCAGTAGTGCACCTCACCTCCCCACTTGATGCTCAGTGATGATATAACTTGCTGTCGCATGCACACACATCTCCTAACCTCTCCCCCACCTTGCCTGATAAGCTGAAAATGACAATGACACTGACAATGTCACAATTATGTGGCATTGTCATTGTCATTGTTGTCATCATTTGCCCTTGCCCTCATTACCTACACCTTCACCTCACCTCAACCTTCTCTTCCTCTCCTCTCCAATGACGCCTCACCTGTTGGTTTCACCCCCAACCTGGCATGCAGGAGCACCGCCTTGCCCTCACTCTCAACTCTCTTGCCCAACCCTGCCCTCATCCCCTCCTCTCACCCTCACCCTCACCCTTGCCTGACAACAAGGATGATGACAACAACACAAACACCAGTTATCGTGGTGTTTGTGTTGTTGTTGTTGTCCTCACTCACCACTGTTGTCCTCACCTCACCCTCACATCAGGGGAACTGTGATGGTAAGATAATCCTATATATAACATTTTCTACCCTATCTATCCCTATAATACCTCTAATTATGATGTACACATTGGTCATACATTATAATGTCACAGCGTGTTTATATCATTGATCTATGCCATAATAGTGTTTGTATTGATAAATTATATCTCAATGACATTGATGATCATCTATATCATCCATACCATATATATTATTCTGATGATATTGGTGGTTGTGACCAGTTGAACACTACTTTCATGTATTATCAAGAGTTATCAGACATTATCATCAACACTCTTGATACATAAAAAAAAAAATCAATTCTCAATTATACCTCAATGAACTCCCAATGATACACACAACAACACATGAGATGATATTAATGGACTTGAACTCTAATAGTTTTACAACCTTGAGTATAAACTACATTTGTATCTACTCAAAACACAAAAAAGCGAAAATAGAACATGAAAAAAACACTTACAAATGGTATCACACAAGTATCACTTACCTTGTGATGAACTCTTGTCTAAAAGACTAGAGTGACTCTTGACTCTGAGATAGAACTCAGGATCAAGAGTGAAGAAGAAGAAGAAAGAGAAAGGTTGGGTTTAAATAGTTGGTACTGTACAGTTATTACAAATTTTTTCTCACACCTTCGGCTAGTATTGGTATGTTCTCATGGTCATTGATGATATTCATGATAATGATAGATACATATGGTCAAACTCAGTACAGAATGATTGTAGCAGATAATTAATGAGCATTGTGACTCCTTATTATTGAATGAATATCATATATTATCACCAAGAACAATTCTGTTACAAATATTATAAGTCATTGTCAATCATTATTTTATTTTCTAATATTGATGAAAGAATGAGAAGACATTGTAATAGATCTATCATATTGATTTTGAAATTGTCATGTGGTGATCATGCATAAAATATACCTCAAGCTTTATATACATATATCTAACATTAACTATTAAACTCATATTGATAATAAAATTATCATATGTATCTGGAAATACCAGCTCTTCACCACTCCCCTGATGCACCCTTCCCTGACAATGAGGACAAGGACAACATGAACACCATGATAATGTGGTGCTTGTGTCATTGTTGTTGTCCTAACCTCACCTTCACTCCTTGCATGACAATGATGATGAGGATGTTCTTGTTGTTGTCCTCATTCACCCCTGTTGCCCTCACCCCACCCTCACCCCATCGTCCTCACCCTTGCCCTGCCTCACCCTCACCCTCACCTTGCCCCACCTCACCTCACTTGGCAACCACCACAACAACAACATCAGGCTCAGTTTGTGTCAATCTGATAATTTGAAAAGCAGTTCAAGAGTTGGATCAAGGACTATGATTTCTCTCCAGGAAGTCTAGTTCTAGTCTGCAACTCCTGCATTGAGGAGGAGCTGAACCAAAAGATGAAACCATGGTACTTAGGGCTGATGGTGGTCCTTTGCTAGACTACTGGAGGATTGTACTTGCTGGCAGAATTGGTGTTGAAGAGAGCAAACCCTGGAGGGTTCAGAACCTTCCAAGGGTGGAAGCTCTGCTCTGGTTACTTACCTGGTGGGGGGTTCAACACGAGACTGTGGTGGCAGGAAGAAAGGATGATTATTATTATTCTGCTGTGTAGAGCAGGTTTATATACATTGTAGGATGCAGTGTTGTTCCTGCATGTTAGATGTTCCTATCATATAACACTACATATGTACTAGATGAATGTCTGTTCATTCCTAAGATTCCGAAGCATGGGAATTTGGACCTCCATCCAGGAGTTAAGGAACTCTGACTCGGAATTTAGGGGTTCCGCTCTAGGAACTCTAAATTCCATCTAGGAAATTCTAGGAACTTGTTGCAAGTGTTCAGGAACTGTTGGAGCAGTTCATACACTTTCTAACAATTGGACGGTGCAGTTTCTAGATTGCGATATGGAGCTTTCCATTTGATACCCTACCACCCTCAGACTCAATCAGCTATGCCAGTTACCACCTTGACTGGCATGGATGAAGAAGAACTTGGAAATCTAGTAGGAATAGATGATACAGAGCAAGAGGACAAGGATGGGGAGTTGGTCGATTCTGACTAGCCACTCCTCCACAACTACAATACATCTAATTTTATACCCTGGGATTAGTCCAGCAACCTCAATATCAGAAAAAGTGAAAACCATCTCACAATTTCTTGAACATATTCAACTTCTCTTTCTCTCTCATTACTCTCTATCTGAAAAACAGAAAACATCATCTCCTCTCTAGATCTCTCTCTTTCATGTCTTGTGTCTCACAGCTCAACTACCTAGACTTATGCTTTTGAATGTGCCAAAGAGGCACTGCACATGTTATGTCTTGCTTTTCTTCAAAATCTGTGCTAATCCATGTTGATCTTTGGGTTATCACAAGTATAGATGATGAAAGAACAGGTTGATGAATGCAAGTTGAGCAGGTATCTCACAAAATGGACTACTCTTTCTTTCAATCTCTTCTCTTTCTTGTTTTTCTTTCAAGTTCTCATCTTATCCTTGTGACTTAGTGATATGTTTTTCTTTGGACTTTGCTTCATTCAGATCACACATCATGCAACACAAACAGTACAATGTGATTGGATTAGCAGAAAAAGTTACAAAAGTCTACTCTACTCAGTACTATCTACTCGAGCTCCAATGCCTTCTTCACCATCCCCAACTCCCTGTACATCAATGCAATGTTGGCCTCCATGTTCTTCAGCTCCACTTGCTTCATGTGGAGCCCAGCCTTGATGCAAGTCACTTCTATATGAGCAGCATTGTCAGGAATGGTGTTGGCAGCCTTCAACCACTTGGAAGGTCAGTTGACATCTGGGTAGACAACCTGGATGACCATGGACAGTACTCATTGTGATGGACCTGCCATCATGTTTTGGGCAGATGGTTTTGTAACATGAATTAGTGTGCTGCTGAAAAGAATAATGAGTCACTTACTTTTGGGCCAAGGCTCAACCACCTTTGCCTTTCCCTTCCCTTTTCCCATCTGACCATGCCCAGACAGATGCTTACAGGAATCCTTCTTGGCCCTGCAAGGGTTGCAGGCCAGTCCAGGTTTCCCTTGGCACATGATCACACATTCTGCACAATATGCACACAGGTTGTTGTGCATCACATCATTGTCATCATTGTCATCATTGACTTCAACTACCTCCTTGTCATCAGGTAGGAAGAGGGGTGTGATGCACTGAAACACCGATTTAGTCTATGTGAAGAAAGAATCCAGCTGTGTTACTCACCTTCTGCTTGCCACCTGGCACCTTGATAGTCACAGTGTGACTCCTCTGGCTCCTTCTCCTGCAATGGGAGACCTGCAGACAATGGTCCGCTGGCAGACCTGAACACTCCCTGTACACCCATCTTCTCCTCTTGTTGGAGCAGTGTAGTTGCTTCCCTTTCACATTCACACACCTCTGCTTTCTCATGTCCTCACACACCTTCATCTCATTTGCCACAGGTTTCCTCTCATCATCTCTTTGTGTCCAGTACTGGACGCTTGCCTTGGTGCAAAGACTGAGCTACAACCTGACTTGGGGAGGCACAAAAGCCTCTACCCCTGCTGCAGTCGCAGCCTCCAGTGCTGCAGATAATTCTTCCTACATGTTCATTAGCCCAGGTATGACACTGAGACAGTCAGTTACTCACCATAACCCTCTCCCATTCCTCCACCCACTCACTCTTCATCTTGATTGATGCATCCTCCTCTGGCCTTGTGTCCACTTTGACCCGGACCACAGCAACAATGGTATCAAGTTCATCCTTTGCCTCTATTTGCTCAGGCATGAGTGTGGGGTGTTGGGTGAACTTCCTCAGCTTTTCAAGGGTGCTAGTCATTGTGTGTTGTGATAGAGTAGGAAGGAAAGGTAGGGACAGACGAGTCGCATCTCACTTATTATACAGTGGCTCAAATAAGTGTCCCAATGTTGGGCCATTTTGAAAAGATGTCACATTTACAAAAGAACAAAAATATATCAGCTCTGACTCTTGTAGAGTCATCAATGGCCCTAACCCCTGCCCTGAATATGAGTGCTTAGTCATGTGATTTGGTTGGCATGGCACTGAGATATAACACTTTCAAAATGACATGTCATTGGGACACTTATTTGAGCATGATGTTATCAGTTATTTTTTGGTGA